>JAHWFP010145810.1:31696-74141 GCA_023313725.1 Lithobius niger
CTTTGGGAAACGGATTGCTATATACAAGGCATGTTTTTAACGAAGGATAGCTAGTTTGTTTACGTTTTTAGAGGTTCACTACGGTCGGAGTTTGGATGGAGATGCTATAAAAAATAAACATAAAATCATACACTGGGTCCATAGAAATAGACAAACATAAACATTGGAGCTCCGGTAGGGTTCATGGCAAGAAGTTAAGTTTACCAAAATGCATTAAGTGCACAAATCAAAAGATTAAATATTCCAGCTAGTTTTTAAAGGGCTAATTGCAGTTTAGGTTAGAATTTAAACTGGTTTGAACATCGGACATTTTTCATAAATAAGCAAAGTCGTCACCTGTTAGAAATAAAAAATATCGTGTGTTGACATCATCTAAAACACAACTAAGCTGAAAGTGTTTCGGCTTTATGCCTAAAGAAATATACATTATTTACATTTTTAAATTGGAATCGCCATACAGACGATGCTCTTCTGGTAGGTAAGAGTACTGCCCTCAGGTTTTTTCTTCGATGGTGTTGAGGTGTCCTCACCACGAGCGTCTGATACGAGACCGCGTTTACAACGTCAAGTGCATGTGGGATCATGCACTAGTCAGCCGCTTCTATGCACAACTGTAGATGTGGATGGGAACAGCCAATGCCTTTCAGCACCAATGTACACAGTTGTATATAATCTTCAGCTAGTCCACTAAAATACACTACAGCTGTGGGAAAAACTGTGGCACTTTGCCATGCGGATATTGGCCTTAATCATAGGACGAAATTGTCCACTTTTCACAACACCTCCGCTAAACAAGTAACACAGTCTATAAGAAATACTAGTATGAAAGAATTTTACCATTACACAGAACACCTTTGATCAAGCTCCCATCAGAGATCACGTCATGGAAAAAACGGTTCACATATGATTTGGTGCCTTCTAATATCAATTTTCTGAGGATGGCTTTATCTTAAAAATATTGAAACGACGACCATGACGTTGAGAGCGCTATTTAATTTCGTAAAGTCCTCCATATTTACGCACAATCTCAAACAAATAAATACCACCGGTATTCGCAAATTGTCAACAGCTCTGAAGGTTATGTTTAGTCCCATCCTGCTGTCTTCCTCGGGCAACTTGGTAACATATTTTTTTCGGGTTTACATATTACTTGTAAGATTGTCAACTTTCGAATTTTACCACTCGCGTACCCTCTTGTATTTGTTAGTCTGTCCACTACATCTTCACAACAGGCGGTCACTTAAATCATTCCCTGTCATAAACTGAATGGCGGCTGTAGCAGGTGCCTGGATATTCATAAGGAATTGTTATTCATGGAGGTGTGACTGTATCACCAAAGATTCCAAACAACAGAGGTGCTTATCCCTGGCAGTAGACACTATTAATGTCACAGTGGCTTCCCACTCAATATGGTATCCAGTGTTTTTGTAGTGAACTATAATGCCGTTTTCATTTTTCCCGCTTCTAGTATCAGCCATATGTTACCAAACACAGTTTTGCACACCTTTCCCGCTCTTACCAATGTAAACGGACTCACAGTCACCACAAGGTACCCTTCTAGAGGTCTAGAGGCTTCTCTAGTGCAATCTTCCTCAGGGATGCTGCCTCATCAACACGCATTTCCGTGAGCCATTTTTTCTGAGTGAGAGGAAGAACAACTTTGAATGATAAAAGCGCTGAGAAGGAGGTGGAACCGTGTAGACAAGTGAGGATTACCTACCTTAGTGGTGAGAGTGAAAAACTTTCGGTAAGTTCGTCGAAGAGGAGGAATGGAAACGTTCTTTCCTTGCGGTGAACCAAAGAAAAGGCCGCGAGGAAATGAGTGTTGACGAGGAAGCATCCCTGAGGAAGATCACAAACACTATAAAAACATCCTTATGAACATTCGGGCACCTGCCACACCCACCATTCAATTTTTGACAAGGAACTATTTGGGAAACTGCCTGTTGTTAAGATGAAGTAACAAATACACGGGCATACGCGAGTGGCAAACTTCAAAGTTAACACTCTCACAAGTAATGATGTAAACCGGGGACACGTTAAGAGACTTAACCAACACCTTCAAAGCTGTTGAAAATCAGTGAATATCATCGGTATTTATTTGTTTGAGATTGTGCGTAAATATGTAGAACTTTTACGAAAATGACCTTCTCCAAAACTAGTAAAGAATACGCCCATGATTGAACTAGTAAAATTTGTAGCCAGAAATGTATGAACAACTAGCAAGCTGGAGTACTGCTACACAAAATACATTGTAATGTAGATTTTATGGCAAACATTCGCAAGACCAAATGCAAAGAAGACCGCAGATTTGACACAGCACAGATATCTTCCTGTTTGCTTGCTAGCCGAAACTGTTGATAAAGGATAGTGTGAAGCATTGCCAGCAGCCCATATCTTAATGAGCAGTGACACCACCAGTAAAGTCGGGGAGAAGCATGCTGCTGTGAACGCTGATCCTGTAAAATATATTACAGAGTTTATGAAAGTGACCGACAGTGAAACATGTAACATAAAGCAGACGAGTATCAAGGTCAGGTCTGGAAGTTTGGCACAGATACATTAGAAGGGGACAAAATTTAATACTGGATATGCCACTGATCTAAGTCAGAATCATCAGAACAATGTCCACTAACAAGTACACCAACACTAGAGCTCACATACTCCATGGGCTGTACAACACTCACGTACGATCCGACTGCTTGGAGTTACATGTAACCTCTCTGGATCTTTTGGTGCAGGACTATGAGCTGGTCGATGATCTCATCCTACCTTCAAAGATGAATCGGTGGTTTCCGGAGGACTTAGTACCAAACTTTACACGCGTGAAGTGCGCCATGAAAAACTGTGAATGCAGAACACACAGCATTAAGCGTTGTAGCTTTAGCAACTGCCATACACAAAAGGAAGTGAACTATCGGAACCCTTACCAGTGATAATTCTCATATATCTGAGGGAACAACTTATGTTATGTGCCATTTGCTTGAACTATCATTACGTATATTGTAGATTTTCTTACAGTAAACAGCATATTACATTTTAGCGCATAAAAGCAAGCCACAGTCCGGTTGGATCTCTTTTGTTTGAAGTTTCTTTATACGATGTAAATGTAACAAAACGCACTATTTCTGAGTCCACTGGAGCAATAGCCTATAACAGCAACTGTTACAGTAATACTGGCAAAAACGGCTGGTAAAACTTTGAAAAAAATGTAATTTTGGCAAAAGGCCTAAATTGGTTCAATTTAAAAGGATTTATATAAAAACTAAATTCGTAGCCAGATCAATCCCCTTTAATTTGGTATAAAGAAACTTCAATTTGTTCCTTTAGAAATGAAACGGTCAGTTAGGTGCAGCACTAGTAGCAAGGTCACCGCGCCAATTTTGTGACGTCATTATTTCCAATATTGCCATAAATCCGGATGAACACCTGGACTTTTTGGACAGTCTTGATGGCGTAGATGAAGAAAATAGAGAATGTAGTCGGAGACACTTAAATGCACACAGGACCCTCTGCCCCCAGCTACAGGACTACACTTTTATTATAGCCGACTTTGTTCATTAGGAGGTGGATCGACCATGCCCAAGCTGAGGCAGCTTGAAATTTAACTCTTAACCAACCTACAAACAAAATTCCTGACCTCAATTCCTACTGGCCGAGGAGTTCCTGCGATCGCATGAGGGCCCTGGGATGATAAGCTGTTTGCATCTCCCAGTTTTCTTAGTAGTGGGCTAGTGGTTTATAAACGGCTCCATGGACATGCTACCATGATTTCTTTTATACAAACGCAGGCTGCGAAGGCCCAAGATGCTGAGAGTGCGCACAGCTCGTGGGCCATGATGTCCTTCTGCATATCGATGCATTCTTCGGAGAATTCATAAGCACACTTAAGGTTGCACAGATCCACTGTGCCACTTCTGTGGGAGAAAGCTTTCCACTTGTCGCTTGGTGTGACAAAGGGTCGATGGGGAGGAAGAGTGGAATTTATTCCGAATCTCCCTCATGTACCTGGGTCTTGGAGGCTTCCAAGTGCTCTGATAGGGCACTGCTGCAACCTCTCCTCGCCTTGTTTCCTTACTAGTCATTCCCACACCTGAATGAAGATTGCTTTTGTCTGATCTTTGGAGCGTTGTGTTTTGACCCGGAACTCTGGGTTGGAGAGCAGTGTTATGCTCTTACATCCTCTTTTAATGCGGATGCACCTCTTCTGCCAGAGATGTAGAAATGAAGCATTTCGTAGTGGCTCAAACATCTGATACGGGGCCTTAAACTTCAGAATGACTCCATTATTTTTCGTGCAATGTGGCCTGAGGCAATGTCCTGTTTACCAAGGTAATTCGGGTCAGAATTAATCGCCGAGTGATATCGTATAATTGCCGTCTGTTGCAAATCTTGTGCACTTGCTAATGTTTGCTGGGCCCCATGGTCAAAGTCTTGTCTTGACTTACCTAAGTCTTGTAGTTTCGTTTCCGGTTCTGGCTTGTGAAAACTTAAATTTCCCATGATGCAGTTGTTATTCTTTGTGTGGTGTACTGGAATATATCCAGCTACATGTATCTCTGCTGGCCTTAGCCAGCAGCTTGTTAGTTATGCTTGTTGGCCCCTAGGGGCACTGTTATCACTTCTGTACATAATAAGTGTACTAGTGCATCCTGGGTATTTACTAGTGCATCTTGGGTATTCCAGGTGCACTATGGGTTGCTATAGAAGGTTATAAAGGTAGCAGCCAGGGCCCATTATCCTGGCTGCCTGTTTGTCCAACACCCAACTCACTAGTCGTTACTTAGATGTAGGTCCTCTAGGTTAGTCGTTACTTAACCCACGTTTGGCACCAATATCGGCTTACATATACTAAACTGGCGACGAGGATGCCAGATGCTAACGTACGTGTAGAGATACTAGTTTTAAATTGTGCAAAACGTAATTTTGTGTCGGCATACCCAGGCTTGGGGAACCACACACTAGTATTAAACTAGTATAAAATTAAATACTGTAGATTTAGGGGGCTGCAAGTTCCTGGAATGTTGCAATTTTGGCAGGTTGCAACAGCCAGGGAACGTGGCCTGTCGGTCTAAACTTGTGCTTCAAATTCGACAACTGGTCAGCGCCGGAGAAGGAAGGACCGACACCCTTGATTGGTATTTTTGGTGCAAAATATCAGAAGATATTTGGTGAATATTCTTGTGAAACCCAAAATGGGCAAAGGATTCAAATTCTTGTAAGACCCGGTATGGGCAAAGGATTAAGTGAGTTTCTTGTAAGACCCGCTAAGGGCAAAGGTATGTGCGCAAATTCGTATAGGCACCACGAGGACCTGTGGCACAGTACTGTGGGCAGATACGGAATGTTGCGCGCATTAAGGTTGTTGAACTTAATCGAAGCCAGTTATTGTTAGCTGTAAGGTTGCATGTTTTAAGAATGTTAACTAGGCTAAGGTACTGGAAGGATCGAGACAGGAGTCCTAATATCAGTTATTTGTTAACCGTAAGGTACATGTTTTTATGGATGTAGCCTAGGTTTTAAATGCTGAAATGTTTAAATGGAGTTTGGTGAAAGATTTTGTATATCTGTTCACTAGGTGAAATGTTATTCGTTAAAGCTAAAAGAGGCTACAACGGCATACGGAGTTTATAAAAAGCATAAAGGGTGTTTAGTAAGGTTTCAGACTAGTTATGGTCTGTAAGCCGTGTCTTTATTGTTGCTAAGAAGTAAACTAAATACTATTGGTCTTTTAAGTTAAAATCGTAAATTGCTGTTTCTTGTAAAAGGATACAATAAAAGGGTATTTTAGGGAGGCGACATAGTTAATTAAAACATGTTAGCCGGTTCTGTTTTGCATGGTGAAAAAGTAACCTAAATGCTATTTGTTCTCTTTTAAAAAGTGTGGTTAGCGCCCGCAATTTTGTGTGACCTAGCTGGTTCACAAGAAACATGTAAAATTCTGTAAATTCAAGAGTATGTAGGCCTGGCTAGAATAAGCATTGCATTTTTCAAAGTTAACTTTGTAAAAGTTTTGAATTAATGAACGAAAGGATTTAACTGCCGTATATTTACAGCTTGAATTAGTTCTTAAATTTTTTTCACTTATGGGCGATATTGTTGAAAAGAATTTGGGGTTCAGCTTTTACAGCTAGTATGCTAAAAAGTAAAGTGCTAACCCGTAATTTAAGGTCAAGTTAGAATTAACAAGAGTCAATTTGGTCTTTAAAAAGCTTGAGTTTGAGCAGAATATAAGTGAAAAATTTAATAAAAGCTAGTATATGTTATACTGGTAGCTATTTCTCCGACTTTTGCTAAACTCAGGAGGGTTTACTCAAGTTAATCCAGAATTGGAGTCCTGGGCTGTGCATTGAGTTTTGCTTTAGATGTGCAGATGGACAAGCAAATTTCAATTTTCACTCACTGCTGTAGCTTGAGGACAAATTGACGAAGTTTATAACTTGTAAATGTGCCTTGTTGTTGAAATGTATAGTATAATGGTTTGCTGTTATTTTAAGTGGGAGCAGCGGATAGTGTTTTCGGCAGTTGTCGAATGTAGCGTATCTCTTAAATGGCTAACACGGTTGTACTAAACGTTGCGGTTTAACGAGATGCGGCATTCATGTTTACACTTAGCGTACAGGCTCGGGAAAACCTAAGGCAGGTGCCGCCGATAACGTCATTTACGACGGAGATGTAAATGTTTCTCTCGCTTGAATAAGAGCTGAATTTTGTTACAACTATTCAGACTTCATCAGTTCATTTAGTCTCTAGCGTCCTAGATTTAATATAAAAGATTAAGTGCTTTTCCGTGGCTTAGCTAATCACATTAAGCTTATATACAAATGGAGGAAGTTCGCCTATTCAATTTGTCAGGAAGTGGAACATCACTGTCGAAGCGTAGCACTAAGACGGCTAATTCTTGTAAACCAAAAAAAAAAAAAAAAACCGGTATCAGCCGATGTGAGGAAATACTAATAAACGATACTAGAAAAAAGCCTAGAGTACTTGCTGGGTCTGGAATTCAGACTTAGATGCTATGTTTAGAGCCAGAGCTTGATGAGTTTGTAAAGTTGGTGAAATTACTACTTCTGATGTGCTATCCTACAAATTGGTAACGCGTTATTAGTTGCATAGTCAAAAATTATGGCATATGGAGAATGAGCATTCTTCTTAAATTGTAACATGCATAAGTTGGAGAAGGAGTACGTAACACCTGGTGCACCGGAAACAAGTAATACATTTGGTTATACGAAAGTGAATATAAACATGTTGCTTTTGAAGTGCTAAGTTTTTCATCGTCATCTTTTGTAAGAACAGCTAAAGAGCACACTGTTAAAAGTTTGGTTCATTGCTTAAAGCTACCTGACGGAGGATGATGGGAAAATAAAACCCTATTTTTGCGTCGCCGGGAGTCTGTCTCTTGGGGGTACAGCATTGTAATTGGGTAAAAGCGTCAATAATAGTAATACCTGAATTATTTATGTCCGCGTTTAATGGTTGAACTCTTAACGCGAACAACGTAGACTGAGTAAAATAACGTCATAACTCATTCTAGCTTTTGGTCGGTATTAATGCAGTTGTTGCAGCACATGTGAAAAATTGTCAGTTGTTGAAGAGCAAAGAAGTGACTAGGAAAACCAGTAGCAGTATTGTTAAAATACTTGTTGAGTGGTTAGGCCTTGTGTTAAATAAGAAAATGTTGCGTCGTGCGTGATGCCTGCTCGCAAATCCCGTTCATAAATGTTGAATGCACTCAATAATAACCTAATGTTGTTGCTAAACGTAAAGAAAGGTTTACTAAAACGTACGGACTAGTTAAACCGAGGTGTCGAACTTTAGACCCCTGTTTGCTAGTTTTGAAGTTCAGGAATTTGCGAGTGGCACCAAACACGTACGCGGGAAATTGCTAATCTGTAATAGATGGCGTTGATAAATTGTAAGCAAAAAGCAGTAAATAGTGTCAATAATATTTGACCTACAAAAAGGTTTAAATGTTACGTTACGTTTACAAGTTTTAACCCGAGTGTGCAACACTCCGCACTATGTTGCTTCAGTAGTGCTTCAAATTTGTTCTTCAAAATAGTTCTGCTAATTACGTCTCTACAAAGACAACTTTCAAAATTCCGAAAACCGTACATTAATTTCGAAAGCCGTACATAAATTCCGAAAGCTGTTCCAAAATTCCAAACGCCGTCCTTAAATTCCGAAGGTCGTTCACTAAATAATTTACCGTTAGTTCACTTCCACGTTCCGAAAACTAAAACACTAGCAAGAACTGAAAAATGGTCACTACTATGAGTACAAACCTATGACTAAATGAATAAAGTCAAAAACGGAGAAATGTCGACTAAGCCAGTTACTATCTACAGCTGTAATGCGTAAATTCAACTTCACGTACAATACGATAATTTATGCATGTCTGTTCCGTGCAAGTTCAAAATGACCGAAGCCAGCAGGAGTAAAAGCGATTTAAAACTCATGTTATTTCCGAGAAGGGGGAGTGGCGAGATGCAAGTCATCGTCGTTTTGCCGTTTGATGTTTGAAAAGCCGCGTAATTTCCGGATTCACAAGTTTTGTATCGTTTTGCGTCATTTTTACGGCACGAATTCTCTGACAACGTAATAAACTTCTTCGAGTGTTAGGAAAGTTGAGTGGTTACTCGCTTCGAATGCATACCGCAATGTGTCTTTTCTTTTTTCGAGGAAAGACGTTTATTTTCTCTAGACTCAGGGAATCTAGCACATGTAGTTGTGTAGACTGTCCGCCGACTAATGAGCGTTTTTTCCTAAGGAAGTGACATCTAAGAAGACGACGTTTTAGCTCCTAATTCTTTCGGGGGCTTAGTTGGCTGTTGGGAATAGTGCGGCCAATTTTTTCGTTGCATTAATCTCTGCTTTAGTTGGTTATGTTTTTCTGCATGTTTTTCTCGTTCTATTTTTTTCTCGGGAAGAAAAATGAAAAAATATATACGTAAATGTTTTTGGTGATGAAATTGTAAATATGTGTATATAAAACATAATTTCTTTTTTCTGGGGTAAGTGGAGGAGTAGTAAAGATAAGAATTATTTATATAGATATATATTTCATATTGTGCCCTTAATAAGGAAGGGATTCATGTTGCATGTTTTTTATATAAACTAAAAATGCACTTAACAGGTGTAAGGTTGCTAAGGAAGTAGACGATTAGTTTCAAGACAAAGCTCAATTCCAATTTACTTCTTACTGTGCAGCTAGGGGACTGCACACAATAGCATTACATATTAGGCATCAGCCAGAATTTATCCTTCTAACTCACCCTGTAGGCTCAAGAGTTTTTGACCGTTCAGTCCGAACCCCAAACACCAACTGGCGAGTGGCCGGGATCGGGCTGTTATATAGCTGCCCTAGTCCTAGCCTCGAGACCAGACGATTACGGCTAAACCAGTACGATCCGGTTCTAACTGGAGTCGAACAATAGGACACTCTCGCGCCCGACTGTTGGGCACTGTGCCAACTTCCGCGTGTGCGCGGTGGTTAGCAGCATGCGCACAACAGCTCTGTTAACGGCAAGGTGCACTAAGGAGCGCTGACTCCGTAGATTGGGTGTTGCCGTCGATTTAAGCCGGTTACATCCCCCCTCCCCTAAGAGTTAGCTTAGGTAAAGGAACGATGTGCCTTTTCATAACGCTATAAGTACACTCCTGTACTGCAAGGTTAGTACCCAAAATTTCGTTTCAAGCGATTTATTCAAAATAAACCTTAAACCTATACAGAGTTTCACGATTCTAATAAAATTAACCTTTAATGTGGCCCATGCATTAAAACTATTCACATATTTCGTAAAAACAATCTTCGTTCCGCAGCAATGACATATTTACAACTCCTACGTCACAAGTAACACAAGAGTTCACAACAGTTCCTGAATGTCACATTCAAACGGTTTCTCTCCACAGTGTAAGTGTGTTTGTGTAATATGCACTGCACTTCCCTATATTGGCTTCATTCTCCACCAATATTTACTTCGTGTTTGCCAACTGCGAATTATACTACTGTTCGTATTCATCACACTCAAATGGCTTCTTTCCTGGGCAGTGAATTTTTGTCATAAGACATAAAATTCTAGTTCATGTGGTTCACCAAAATATCCCTTTGTTTTCACAAGTTTTGAATTTAAGTTAGTGCTCGTTTCAAATTCTCACTTCTTTCACTTCAGTTCTGCATTTTAATTGGTTTTCACTAAGAGTTATGAAGTTCTGCCTTCGTGCATTGAGCTTCTGCCATTTTTTTGTGTTCATTTTTGCACCAGGTAAGTATAGTGTTTTTTTTTCTATAACTTTAACTTCTTTAACGTTCACTGCACTTGTTTTTGTTTGAATTTCTGCTCTAAAGCATTGAAATTCTTATTGTTACTTTACCATTTAACTTAAGTTTTATTCAAACTTCACCAGGGCTTAGTTTGTGTAAGGCTTCTGAAAGGTTTTATTTTATTCGGACTTTTCTGACCCACAGCTTTCATGCGTGACATCCATCAGGTCTTCCGGACACAGTAGAAAGCGCTCATCTTCTTCATCTACTTCTGCATTTGGTGGAATGGGAATGTACTCCAAGGGTAGCCCAGCTGCTTGATGGTCCTGGATTTCGGCTGTGTCTTGAGTTGAGGGCATCCGGGTTGAAGTGGCTGCTGGGGCTCCCCAAGGATTATCCATCTTCGGTGGTAGATCATTTGCGTACTTAAGCTTCATCCTTTCGATCGATGGATGGTCTGGCTTTCCAAGTTGGAGTTCATAGGCTGCCAATTCTTGGTCCCAATAGGCTTGCGACATAGTGCTTGTAGATTTAGCGAAAAAGCACTTTCTCCCAAACTCGCCCGTCCAGACCTGGGCGGATACGTGTTGTTGGCGAATGATGGTAGTTTGGGTGGCCTTCTCTGCATTATTTGGTTTTGGAGGTGGTGGTGGCGGACAAGGCTTCCTGTTTTTGGAATGGCGTTGACGTTTCTTGTTGTTGCCATCGATGCTATTGCGCTGCTTGGGCCTACGTCCCTTGGCTGGGCCGACAGTCCCGAAGCTGGTGACTATCGATTGCCGTCTCCTGGAGGTTTGGCTAGCTGCTGTTTAGCACCCTCTGACGCCTGACTGGTTGATTTTCCTCCACACTTCGTCTCGGCCCTCTTAGCTGAATCTTCCCTCTTTTTCTGCCCATAGCCTGGTGAAACATCTCTTTTTCCTTCCTTCCTATCATCTTTCTTCTCCCATTTGCTTTCTTTCTTCTCCATCCTGATTTTGTCCCAAAATCTGCCTCCTTTTTTTTTCTCCACCGCCAACCTCTTTCAACTGATGGCTACGACGAAGTGCTGGACAGATCAACCTCTTTACGTTTTATATGATTTTCGTTCATCTGCGCAGCTCAACTTCGGGTTTTTGTTTATGCAAAACATGCTAATTCGCCCGCGAATCGTTCAAAACCCGGAAGTATCGCACAACTGTACCGGCTCCGTTCCTACTCTTCCGTTTTGTACATCGCACCCGTTAAACTGCTGCTGGCTTGCAGTATTGCTTCACAAGCTAAGGATTGAAGTACCAGGTAAGTATAAAAACGCTTTTAATCTATTGGAGTTTTGATATTTGTGAAATTGTATGTAAAAAAAGGTTTTTAGGTGGTATTCAAGGTAGAAACGGGCCGACGCCATTTTCTCCTCCTACCTCCCCGTCTTTTTTTTTTTCATGGGAGTGGGAGATTTAGGCCTACGCCTGCCTCCCCTCCCCAATTCCTATCATAACGGTAGAAAAAGGTGGCCTATCCCCCCCCTCCCTCCCGCCTCCTTTAGACAAAAGTGAGTGGTACAAAATACATTTTGAATTCTGTATTTATGCGAAATTCGTGTCAACGACGCTAAATTCTCGGCGTTTTCATTATCGTTCCCTCCCTTTCCCGTTATTTCTATTGCAGCATCATATCATGTATGCCAATATTTTGTAACAGAAAAGAGTAAATCTTGCGATTTCTTGGTGTTAGGGCATAATTGTTCCACGCGAAAAAATGCTTAACCTGCGTTATTAGTTACCTTGACTCCCCTCCCCCCCGGCCGCCAATTTCTTTTTGCAAAAGGGACCGCTTTCGATTCCCGTTGTAATGTCGCGCATCATGTACGTTTTTTCGGATTTTTGTGCCGGAATTACGTATGGCCCTGTGTATTTCGGGGCTAGGGAGAAAGCTATCCCTCGTGCCACATTTGACAGAATGTGTGTACGGAGGACTACATAATCTCCCACTTTTAGAGTTAGAGGTTTATGTCTGTTAAAAATAGACTTTTTTCTGCGCCCTGGATATCTTCATAGACTGCTTTGCCAGTTTACACCGCTCAGAAAAACGCTGTACCATCTCCATTTGAACCTCAGTCAAGTCCTTGGTTTTTGTGGGGAGCGGTCTCGCCGTAGTTGAGAGAGCTCATACCCCCATGGACCAGCCGGGTTTCGTCCAATGTTCAGTTCACTGGGAGTAAACTTACTAGATTCGGACACAGAACTTCGCATTGCAAAGGCGATTTCTTGCAAATGAAGATCCCACTCACAGTGAGAGGCAGTGAAACAACGTAAATGTGCTTTATTATGTTATGTCTCTCAGTAAGATTAGCCTTAGGGTTGGAAGGGGTTACGTAGTGGGTTTTTATACCCCACGAGGCCCACAGACTACGCCATAAATTTGCTATGAAACAAGGTCCATTGTCTGACAGGATACGATCGAACCAGCCCCAACGGAGCACGACCTCCTTCACACATTCGGCAACTTGTTTAGCCTTAGCCATCCTGAGAGCAAAAGTTCTGGCCAGGAACTGAACTCGTCCAGGACTACGAGGATCCACTGGCGACCTGTCTTGGTTACTGGCAAGGGCCCAATCAGGTCTACAGAAACCCTCTTCCAGGGGCACTAGGAGGGTCTATAGTGGTCAGGAGTCCAGCAGGTTTTGACGTGTCAGTTTTGCAAGTCTGACACTTCTCACAGCTGCGTACGAACTCTACTATATCCTTCCTCATGCCAATCCACCCCACCAGCTCCTGCATCCTTTTCAAAATTTTATAAACTCCAAAATAGCCTCCCAGTGGTGAGTTGTGAACTGCAGCAATCGCGTTATGACGTAGCGACACTGGTAAAAATGCCCTAAAACGTGAGTTACCTTCAACTACATCCCTAACGTTACGTGGAACATAAGTTCTGCACAAGATCCCATCACACAAGCAGAGCCTACCCGGGGTAAGGATACCTCCGTCCACATCTGAAGTGCTTTCAGATACATTTCCTAGTCTAGCAATATGGCGTGATGACCACTTGTCACCAACCTGCGCCGCACAGATTTGTTCCAAGCTTGGAAATCCGTTGGGATTCTTGGTTACTTTTACACGTTCCACCTTACAATCTACCATCAGTATAGGATTTTTTGCTTCATCCTCATCCATTCTAGAGATTGCATCTGCCACCTGGTTTTGAGACCCCTTCTTGTAACGGATCTCAAAATCCATTCCTTGAAGTTCAAGGATCCATCTCGCTTTTCAGCATCCAACAGTTTCCTTCCTGCGAAAGCTACAGGTACGAGCCCACATCCTTTGACATGTTGGGAGAGCACGGCTCCAAATCCGGAAATCGAGGCATCTGACAAGATTTCGAACCTTTTATCCAGATCTGGTAATCCCAAGACACAGCCTGACAAGCTGTCTTTTAGTTGCTGTACTGCCTCTGAGTGTGTTTTGTTCCACTCCCGGACTGCACCTCCCTTCAGTAACTTGTAAAGACAAGCTGCCTTCACATGGAAATCCCTGATGAAAGCCCTATAAAAGCCCAACATTCCCAGAAATCGTCAAAGTGACTTTACGTTACTAGGCTCTGGGTAATCCCGGATTACCAATACCGACTCTGGTAGTGGTGACAACTCATTTGGTCTTATGAGATGCCCTAAATACGAGATTTCCTTTGCACAAAAGTGTACTTTTTTCAGATTTACTGTGAGGCCAGCTCTTCCTAGCCTACCCAGTACATCTGCTATGTGGTCTAGATGGCTCTGGTAATCCTGGCTGTAGATTGCTAGGTCGTCAACATAGACCATAGCATGAGAATACATAGCATCCCCCAAAGCCATGTCCGTAAGGCGTGCAAAGGATGCTGGTCCAGTGCAGAGCCCATATGGCATTTTTTTGAACTGCCATGACACCATGTGGCAACGAAAACAGGTATACTTCTTGCTTTCAGTTTCTATTCCTATCTGCAAGAAGCCTGATTTCATGTCAAGAACTGTAAACCATTTTGCCTTACCAAGCATTGAAAATACCTGGCTAGCATTGCTGGTTGGCTGCGAGTCTTTTACCGTCCAAAATTCTGTAATCAAGGCAAAATCTTTTAGCCCCCACCTCACCCTTTTTAGGTGCAAGGTAAGGTACAGCTCCCCAAGGGGACACAGAGCGTTCTACTACATCTTCTCTGATCCTTTAAGCATCTGGGCTTCAATACCAGGTACCAGGTTCCACCTCAATCTTGTGTTGGTAGAGATGAGTGCTGCCTCGTTTTGATGTTAACACATGTTTAAATTTGTGTAACACTTCCTAAGCTGCTTTCATTGTGCAGTTGAACAATGCACTTGTTGGATTTTTTCTTCCAATAAGGCATCATCTTTGCACGTCTCTCCTGGTCTACCTCCACCTCTAATTGCTTAAGTTGTTAATTTTCGTTTGATCAGCTTTTGCAAAAGGAATTGTCTCTTACTCCTCTGTTCCTACACGCCAGCCACAATTTTGGGTGTCCGGTATGAGGCCAGTCCGACCCAGGAAATCTTGTCCTAAAATAACGCTGTCCTGCGTTTTCTAGAACTAAGAAAGTCTGCTGCGCAGAATAGCCACCAGGCCAACGTACCGTTGCTCTACAATAACCACTACCTTGGATATTACCAGCCGCCAAGATAAAAGTTACGCAGCAATCCCTGCGCCATTTCACGCCCTTTGCCTGCAAAGTACGTGCCGTAGCACTGGAAATGATACTTGAATTGGCACCCGTGTCGATAAGTGCCAAAAAAAAGGCTCCCCTGCCACTTTAAAGGTACAGTCCCTGATTTCTTAAAGGTACAGTCCCCGATTTGGTTTCTTCCTCAACACCTTTAAACAGTCGCACGTTTGGTGCAAAGACACGTTTTAATGTGCCTTTTCACAGTCCAGCCCTAGCTCTCCAATCAGCACTTTTCCCGGTCGTAACGCAGTTTAACCAGCTTAACGACCTTCTTCTACATTTTTTGGCTTGTTAGTGCACCTATTGGATCTGTGCCCTTGTTCTTGGCACGTCCAACAACTTCCATCAAAGGGTTTTCTTTCCCTTTTCGGTTGTTCTGTTGCATTTACCTTTGCAACACCAGCTTTCTGTACATTTGCTGCTTTTGGTGCAGCCTTTACGGAGTTCGTGGTGCTTTGCGTGTGATATTTGCCGGCTCGATACCCCCGTGGGTCGACTACAGGAAAAGACACCGGTTCAACCTTGTGTTGGAATGCCGGTGTGGTTCCCGTGCTGGTTGTCTGACCCGCACACAGCATCGCTTCGTTCCTTGAAGGCTGACTTCCCTGCACGGCTTCACTGTAAGTGGTGAACCCGCGCATTGCCAAACGTGGCTCTACAGACAAGGATGGGTTGGGGGGTGGCTTGTAAGTTCTCTGTGTTAGCAGAATCTGACTGACCATGCATCCTTCCCTCACTAATTCTCGCAGGGAATCGAACCGATGACCCTGAAGATGTTGCTTATAGTCTGGATGCATTTTTGCCAGAATATGCCTAATTTTCTCTGCTTGGGTAGCATTAGGCCATAACCAGTCAAAATACCTGCACACAGCTTGAACATAACTTGAAAAAGGTTCTTCAGGAGCCTGAGTCCTTTCTTCAAGTTCTCGTTTTAGGTCCTCGATATAATTTGGACTTTCAAATTCCAAATTAAAATATGACTCAAAGGTGTCCCAGTCCTGTAAGGACCAAACACCCTGTGCCAGCATTCCGCCTCACCTAGCATAGCAAGTGGAACCACGATTTTCAGTACATAAGTTTCTGATAAGCTTAGTGCAAATCTGTACTTGTACAGCACTTCCAGAAACTCATACGGCGATTTTTCATCACCTTGACCTTTGTATGAAGGCATGGCGATTTTTGGCGATTTTATGCTCAATCCTTCAAACTGATTTTGCAATAAATCCTGGCATCTAAAATCGTCCCTACATTGCCGGTTAAAATCCCCAGCTGCATAGCGAGGACCAGTCCGGCCTTGCACAGTTCTATGCTCAGCTTTTCTGTTCCTAGATGGCGACACTTTGTGCCTACGTTCAGGTTCACAATCCCTGAATGTATTTACACCCGGTGCATGCATCACTGGTTGTCTCCATTCGTCACGGTTACCGCACGTCTGTCTATCCACTCGGTCATGGTTAGCTCCAGGATAGCGAAGACGAGGATTCTGTGTACTGTCAGTAGTCTCCACAGCTCGATTTAAACGTCTGTGAGCTACGACAGGCGTAGAGTGCAATGGACTCCGTTCGTTCTTGTCATGTTGAGAAACACGACCAGGTAGAGCGGTAACATTTAATCTATTCCTGTTTTCCGATTGAAAACAGCTTTCTAACTGCTAAAAAACCTTCTGCCGGAAGTCACTTGGCATAAGGCAAGCATCTGCCCAATTTCGAAAATCAGTGAAAATAGTGGCATTTCCACGCTGATCTTCTGCATCCTCACGATTTAATCTTGGGGGTGACAGACTTTTTTCCACACTAAAATTCTGAGTCTGAAATGTCTGCATCATTACCCCAAGAATCGTTTAGATCCTCACCTAAATCTTCCACTAAGGGTGCATTTCTGCATTCCTCAGTCCGTGCCCTTTTTCGCATGTTTCCTAGGCCGTTGATTCAGTTCAGCGTTTTTGTTTGCCATGCTTAACTCACAAAATTGCTAGTTTAAAAAAAAATTTCGACTTTTTTTTTCCGGTCACGAAGTCAAATTTTCAACTTTGGTCCTCCGGTGGCCCAAAATCTACTCAAACTTCAATCTTGAATACTGTTTTAAAATTACAGTCTCCAATATTCACGAGTTTACTAGTATTTTGCAGCCTTAAATAATGAGTACTTAGTTAGCTCACTACAGGCAACTCAACATTCAACCCGTACGTTAAAAAGTGTGCTCCTTCACTTAACTTCTACAAATATATTCGCAGCGACAGACTTTTGCATCCCTTCCACTTCGTAATAATGAAGTGACTTTATTTTCCGAAGAAAAACGGTGATTTTTATTTTAGCGGTTTTTAGGCCTACTAAAAAAAAAATAACGATTCTGTGAATACCCCTTGAGTTCACGAACAGCTACTGAGTTTAACGTTTATTTTCCATAAAAAATAAACGGGCTTCTTTTATTCATACTAGTCAGCACTCACTAGTTTAAAAAAAAGATAGTTTCCATAGATACTCAACCAGGGCCGTAGGTGTAGCCCCCACAAGGCGGGGTGGGGGGGGGGGGGGGCTCAAAAGAGGGCCCCAAATTTCCGAACTTGCATTAGAAATATTTCAGTTTTTAATTATCGCTTTTTCAAAACTTTTAAACACCCAGGCTGCTATCTCGAACCAAACAGAACCCACTCAAAGCCCCACATATATTCATTCAGTTGCCAGTAGTTATTTTTATTAGTACGCATTAAAAAAAATGCCAACCCCATTCTCTTCCCTCCAAAACGAAGCGACCAGCCAATCTGACTATACAACGCCAGCTGATTCCTTTTACGAGTCATCGCAATACCTATGTCTTGATGAGACAGATGGCCAGCAAAACTTTAAAAAATAATAATTTGTGTCCTTAGTTCTTACGAACCATAACTAGCAACATAAAAAAGAAAATAACGAAATTATTGTTTATGTTGAACAATGATGAACAATTTTGAGCCAATAGTACCGGACGATTTTTACCTAACGGAGGTTGCTCGTTTCTGTCGAAATGCTTCCCATGAGTGGATGGTTGGCTAAATAAACCGTGCAGTTGTAGAGTGCCTGTAGTAAGATGAAACTGAATTTTTTTTTCCAATTCGCAATTCACTTGCAATTCATGTCATCAAGTCATCCATAAATTCGTTGTCTCATGCAGTAGTAGTCTTTTGATTTAAATTGTGTTGGAGCAAAGAAAAAATTGCTTTACTCACTCCCAGGAACAATAATTAAAAATAACGAGCCAAATTTTAAAAATTTCTTTGTATAATTCATGAAAAAGGGTAATAAAATAGGCTATAGTATCAAATTGCTGGTACCAATACCATACCGAAATTTTCTGAATTCACTTCGCATTAGCATAGGGGCCCCACATTTTTCTTGCAGGGGGGTCCCAAAATTCTCAGCTACGGTACTGTACTCAACAACGCGGCCACAGGCTGAGTCCGAGGTCACCCCCAAATCGTAATTTTTCTAGACGCCGAGTGTTTTGGTCGACCAGTCTCACAAGTCCAAAAACGACTGTTTTACTTTAATTTCTATTCCCAAATAGAAAAAAAAGTGAGTAGTTTAATAACGACAATGACAAGTCAAAATAAAACTTCGGCTTTCCATGGTTTATTCAACAACGCGGCCACAGGCTGATTCCACAAACTGCCTTCACACACTTGGAAAACGCTTATCATTCAGAATTCTAACAGAATCGGAAGCATTAAAAAATGTCGGATTCAAATCCTGAGGACAAGGCCCCCAAAATATGTAAGGTTGCTAAGGAAGTAGACGATTAGTTTCAAGACAAGGCTCAATTCCAATTTACTTCTGACTGTACAGCTAGGGGACTGCACACAATAGCATTACATGTTAGGCGTCATCCACAATTTATCCTTCTAACTGACCATGTAGGCTCAAGAGGTTCTGACTCTTCAGTCCGAACCCCAAACACCAACTGGCAAGTGGCCGAGTTCGGGCTGTTATATAGCTGCCCGAGTCCTAGCCTCGAAACCAGAGGATTACGGTTAACCAGTGCGAGCCAGTTCTAACTGGAGTCGAACAATAGGACACTCTCGCACCCGACTGTTGGGCGCTGTGCCAACTCCCGCGTATGCGCGGTGGTTAGCAGCATGCGCAACATGCGCACCATGCGCACCTGACTCACTAGTCTTTACTTAGATGTAGCTCCTCTATAGTATGTTCCACATTATGCTTTCAGAAAACTGACTGGATTTCGACTCGTTTCCTTGCACTAAGAGTGCAAAAACATGTTGATTTCACATTTGTACACTCAGCAAAGTTACTATTAGAGTTTACGAATGGGATGTTTACAAAAAATCCGTAGTGTACGTGGCGTCATACAGTCAGTTTTCTGAAAGCATAATGTGGAACAAAATATAGGTTAGTCGTTACTTAACCCACATTTGGAATGAACATAGTATCAGCTTACATATACTACACTTTGGTTGTCAGGGGCAACCTTTTTTCATAAACGCTTATCGTCCACCTCTGAGAAATCAGTTAACCTCCGGGCCAGCCACCGGGCTGGTCTTTTCCCCTTAGGATCTTCAATGTTAAGGTCCTCCTAATTTTTGATTATGCATTTAGTAGGCCTGAACCCATAATTTATGCCTTTTTCTATTTCAACCCGTTCCTTCAAGCCTAACTCAAAGTTCCGTCTTAAAGTAAGCTTATTCCCACTTTGCTAATTTCACCATTCTGAAACTGGGTAAGGGTAGGGTTTCCTTTGGGTTTTTTATTTAGGGATTTTGTTAGCCCCCCCCCCTTCAGGTTTTTTTTCTCCAGAGGTTGTTAAGCCCCTCCCTTTTGGGCCTTTATTAGATCGGATCTTTTTAATATTCAGTTGAGGGATGTATACTGACCCTGGGAGTCCCCTTTTCATGTTTTGGGCATTAGGCCTATATTTTGGTCTATTTCGTTTTTGGAACTTTCTGGACTTATGGGGTAAAATAAACACGTTTTTACTTCGAACAATTTTTTTATTTTAAGCTTAATTTGGCTCATAGAAGCAATTTTGTCATTTTATGCTTATCGTACAATGGAACCATTTTCGCTGTCCTATATTAGCTCATTGATGCAATTTTAGTTTTCTTAAGTTTGCTCTTCATTGGATCAATTTGCGCTTCAATAAAGCACGTTTTGATGGTAAGAAGCAAGTTTTCTTCTATAACGGGTTTTTCCCATAACTTTTTTTTTTCGAGAAACTAACATAATTTTTATATTTGCGAAAAATCCATATCTAGACACACGCTAGTGTGTCGCGCCAAGTTAGGCAACAAACATCACAACAAACATCACATTAATTCAATTGTCGAGGTTGTAAACCATTGTAGCGCGACGCCATTGCGTCAGTATCTTATATCTTGAAGCATAGTAGGGCACATTTCAGGTACTTGGGGAAAAATAATAATGCGGTACAAAAGCTTAAATTGTGTTGAAATCGAGAGCAATGGCCCATCTGACAAAAATTAACTCGTGTTTGAATGCCAGCTATGCTGCTTTCAATGCAAAATCTGCCCCTCAATAACGTTGAAAATGTGTTACTAACTAGCTAGCTAGCTAGTCCGCTCATCCCCATGGTAATTTCCATAGGGTGATTATTCATGATTCCCAGATAACGGGAAGGCTTCCAGCTATGAAATTGGACGAATGGGTGCACTACAATACGAACTGCGTACCTTTTACGGTTTGGAGCCTGGGGGCGTAACAGGGATGGCGTGGGAGGGCGCGTAAGTACGAAAATATTGTTATAACCATTGTTAGTATTGTCGGCATCGTCTCTCATTGGACGGCCAAAGTTCCGACAATGACAATGTGTATACTGACGTGCGTGCTTAGACACACACTAGTGTATCACGAGAAATCTAAACAACGTTGCAAAGAAATCGTATTCACGTCCAATTCACCAAGTGTAAAAACAAAGCAAAATAAACAAAGCCAAAAACTGGTGAAGAGGCCACCAAGTTGAAAGTGGTTCGGCCCTTCAAAGGAATGATATCAACACACCAAAACTAACTAAATACAAAATATTACAACAAAATTAAAACCAAACCAAAAGCCAATAAAGAGGTGACTAAGTTGAGAATGGTTCGGCTTATAGGCAAAAGGTAGTAGCAAATTGTTGAAAACCAATTTCTTGTTGACGTGGCACTTTATTACTCATCGACACGGTAGTGGAGTTGAGTCAATACACAATTAAAAAAAAGGAGTGATATCATATCAAAAAACCAAAACTGGTAAAAGGGGCCGCCAAGTTCCGAATGGTTCGGCCCTTCAAAGGAGTGATATCAACACACCAAAACATTCGCCAACTTAATCGCACCGAATAATACTTTGGACGTTAAATGAAAACTTGAACATTGCTACCGAAAGTAGCAATGTTCTAGTTTTCATTTGACCTTCGAATTATTAAGCGGTGTGATTAACTTGCGAATGTTTTGGTATGTTGATATCACTCCTTTGAAGGGCCGAACCATTCGGAACTTGGCGGCCCTTTTTACCAGTTTTGGTTTTTGATATGATGGGGTTTTACTTGAATAACTTTCAACATCGTAGAAACAGGAAAACTGTCATGCTATATTCAGAAGATCACAATCTGTTGATTGTTTTGAGTATAGCATGATTGTTTTCCTGTTTCTACAATTTTTATATTATGCAAAGTATGTCATGGAAGCTATTTCGTAAGTGTTGATGTTTTGGTTTTTCTTAAACCATTTCTTTTTCAGTGCTTTGTTCGGTTCTTGGAGACCTTAGTTTCAATGTTGGATTTTTTCAGTAAGCATGTGCAGATGTCTATAGTAGTCAGGGAAGTATTTTCTGTTTCAATACTGAAAAAAGATTTTTGGGTTTGCGTATGTCCGTACTTGCATTTCAGTTGTTGAAAAATTCTGTTGTGCGTTGGACGATTACTATAGCAATGATAGCTGTCCTGGTGTACGTTTGGAACTAGTTCACAATTGGTGGTCTTATTCAAAGTCTGTAGATTTATGACACCAGCATCAAAAGTTGGTTTAACCAGGAACAAATGGACCCGCCCCTCGCCCACAGAGTGGGCTCGCATGTTCATTTGTTCCTGGTTTAATTTATAGAAGTTCTCAGCTGTAGTCCATTATCTTTTCATATCTGGTTCGTATCAGGTATAGGTCGTCTTCGGACAAAGGTCATCTTCGGACATCGGTCGTCTTTGGATGCATGGGTAGCTGTCATTATTCATTTGTAATTTGGAAAGGGTGTTGTAGCTGAATCGTCTCCGGGTGTATTATTTTCTCATGTTCATTTGGATTGTTAAACAGCTTTTTAGATTTCTGCTTATTCATAGGAATGTTTTGTTTTGTAGCAAACTACCAAATGATTGACCTCTAGCGATTACATCAGCAATGTTGTCTTTTGAAGAACAAAAGCTCCTCAAATCATTGTTCAATAGAGACTGAATTTCTTGAACTCGCTGAGCAACAAAAAGTTTCCATCTTGCAGGGATTCCTTACAACCACTTCTATGCTACCTTTGAATCTGCCCAGAATAAGCTTTCATGTCTTTTTTATTCCAAGCTTGATGAATATTAACTGACAAACGAGCTCCAATAAGGCAGGCTAATAACTTCAATCTTGGGATACTGACAAGATTGAGAGGAGCCACTCGAGGCTTGGAAATAATAAAACTAATGGTGGTCCAGAAGTTTTCCTTCTGAATGTGTAATAGCCACAAAATCGTACACTCTGTGAGAAGCATCACAGAAAATGTGGATCTGGTAATCTTCATCAGAACTGTTACAAGTCAAATACCAACTTGGGACCTTAAAGTTCGACAAGTTTCCAAAGCAGCCACTTATTTAGTCTTCTGGCAGTCATACATCCCAGTCCAGTTTCAATCTCCACATATCTTGCAGGAGTAGTCCCAATGTAGTCCCAAACTTTAAGGAGTTTAATTGGATCGTCTTTGGATACAAAACTGTGACAAGCCAACCCCCCATGGGTGGCCAGGAAAACTCTGAATTTTCGTGGGTTAGTTTTGAGGAGTTTTGTTGGGTGTTTAACTTCTAAATGGCTGTTGTACCTCTCGTGGTTTGGTATTTTAATATTGAATACAACTAACTCTATTAATTACCGGGATCGTTAGCCAAGATCTCTAGCATCTGTCGTTACGGGGTGTTTCCGTTAGCCGTTCCTTGTGTGAGCCATGCAGAACACGTACAGTAACGAACTAATGCTTTACTAAAACCAGAAATGGACTTTCTCACTTTAATAAACATAAAAAGAACATTTTGTTGGGTGCCACCAGGCCAGCTAAAAATGGTTTCTTTTGCCTAAAACATACTTAACCTGATAATTTTAGCATTACATTGTCCCCAATGTGATGTTCCCCTGGAGGTTTCTTTCGCTGGGCAGCCGCCTGCTTGCATGGCCCACTGCGCCTGCGTGGCACAGTCCTTCCTTATAAAAGCAAGAGTGTGGACGCTTTCGGCATTTATTTTCCTCTCAATGTGTCAGGTGGTGACTCGAGAGGGGAGGTAGGGCGGAAGTAAGGTTAAGTATGTTATAGGCAAAAAGAAACCACTTTTAGCCGGCCTGACTGGGGGCCGGCAAAATGTTCTTTCTTTATTGCCAAAACATATTAGCCTGATAATTTTAGCATTATCAGTAGACCTCGTCAAAAAAGGTGGCGGGCACCGCCTTGACAGGCGCCCTGGGATGCAAGCAGGCTTTCCCCAAAAAAGTTGTCAAAAACTTCGCACTTTGTTCAGAAACGGTAATGAACCTCGAAGTTTGGTCTCTTGCCCTCTTCTCCGGTTGGCTTGTTTCCATCATGAATGGCTAGCTTCCATCGTGGTTGGCTTGCTTCTGCTTCGTTCTGAGTGCTTAAGGGGGATTGACTACTGTACAGGCTGGAACGATGGGTTCCAGCCGGTGTAGTCCGTTTTCTTTTTCGACATTTCCGTCTGGTTGTGTGAGGTCGAGGTCGATGGATTCCCTCAAGATGCTGATGTGCGGATCACTTCGGTCGGAAGGCTTTGTCGTGGGTTGACTATGTGGGGATTGCCCTGATTGTAAAAAGTTACTATGTTGGTCATTCAACTCCTGTGTGGTCCCATTGCTGCGGAGATTCCGTTCGATTGTGAGTCAGTGAGGAGAAGAAGTTGGTTCCTTCTGTCGATCTGGTTCATTTCTGAGAATTTTGATGAAGAAGTTTTCGGGTTTTAGATGGAGAGAGCTGTCTTGCGAAAGCTTGTGTGGTATTTCCATCAGAAAGAGTTGGGCGAAGGAAGGACCCGGGTGGTTGTTATACGACTTGATGTTAGTCATTTGTACTCAGCCGAGCAGGGTTAGCAGAGTTGCGGTGGTATTCTAGAAGTTCGAAGAAAATCTTGTGTTGGTTTAAGTCGAGGCGTTGGGTTTTCTTCGGAGCCAAATGGCTGAAGGAGTTGGATGAGTGAAGGGCACCGACGGCCGAAGGGCTGGTCGCCGAAGGAGGCTGAATTCGTGGAGCGAAAGGGAGCCACGGTGTGTTAGCTACGAAGGGAAGGCGTGAATGGAAGAGCTCGGCCGGAAACTATCTGTGGGTTGATGGGCCTGGATAACAGGAGTTCCGGTGATGACGGATATGACGGGTGGAACGTCGAGGGAGGCTAGTTTTGTGTAGCAATCCTGGGAGGCATCAGGAATGGTGCCATTGTGTTGGCTGTGAAGGAGTTTCGAGACTTCGAACGAAAGGGATTCTGTGATTGGTGGAGAGAACTTCCACGGAGGGGGGTTAGCGGTGGTAGAGCTAGGAGTGTTGGCAGAAAGTCAAGTTTGATGGTTGAAAGAACATCCGTGTTGTGGGTCAGTTCTTGCCAGGCAGGGAAGAAGTGGCGGAGTCTTGCGCCGACCGGAAGGCAGGAAAGGCGGGAGGTGTCATTGTTGGTCTTGCGAAAGGAGCTCCTGCCCCTGGTGAGGAGTGACGGCTTCGGCGGTCGGGAGTTGCGGCTCGCTTCTGCTGGTTCCCTTGGCCAGAGCGGGAGCGAGATGGGTCGGACCAAAAGGGATGTTGGTTTCTTGGCTGAAAGGACGCATTCTCATTCGTGCGGACAGAGGATGGTGTAGATGCGACTTTGTTCCGGTCGACCGGTGTAGGGCGGGAATTGAATTGTGTGTTCTTCCGAAAGGGGCGATTGGACGAAGGGTTTTGTTTTTACGGTTTTGGTTTCCTTGAGATGTCCAAGTGTGGGGCAAGAGTCGGGATGAGACCACGGGAAGGGTGTCAGACTCATGAATTGGTTGGTTGCGGAGACGGTGCCGAGTGGAGACGTTTGTCGGATGAAAGGGCTAACTCCCGAAGGAGGAGGGTGTTGTAAAGAAGGGCTCTGGTTGCCCAGTTTAAGGAATGGCAGGTTGTCAAGCTTGCTTTCTGGAAGAGCTGTGAGATTAGGGACGAAAGGTTGCGTATCTCTTCTGGGCTTGCGTCTGCGGTGAGTTTCTCACACAAGGCGTTAGGGATCATCGATGAAAGGTAGGCCGAAGCAGATTTTTTGGGCCGGCGAAGGGACGAAGTAGAAGGGGGGGGGGCATCCCTCCTATGGAATCCCCAGGCGTGTGAAGGGAAGGTCTGACACTGAAGGGAAAACCACAGGCGGGAAGACACCGAAGGGAAGACACCGAAGTCTGCATTGAGCAGGGTGTAAATGCAGTTGAGGATGGGTCTTGCAGGTTCGGAACGTGACATGATGATAGACGCTGTCCTGGCGAAAGGAGCTTGGCCGGGATGGAGACTGCCGAGAGGCATCGTGCGTGACGTGGGATCATGACATGGTGGGAGCAAGACAGGTGAAGGTCACCGCCAGCTGAAGGGAGTTGAAGTGTGGAGCGAACCTGGGAGACAACAGCAAGGGAGTCACGTGTTTAATCTGGCGAATGGACGGTGTGAACGGCTGAGCTTGACCGGGAAACGTTCAGTGGCTCACATAGCCGTCATTTGCATAGAGAGTACCGTGCATGCGCTTGCGCGGTTGGATCACTGAGCCATCCAGCAGCTTCTTTAAGGCTATTGTGTTAAGTTGACAGGCGTTGGATTTTTCACAGTGAAAAAAGACGAATTGTGTTGGATGTGACGAACATCAGTGTGGACGGCCATTGTCTTGATTTACATGAGGCTTGAATCCAGTCACGGCTGTTTCTGACTTGGTTCTTCCCTCAAAACGTGGGTTTTAGCCACGAATGAGACGAGCATCAATGTGAGCAGCAACTGTTGTCTTGATTTCCACTCGAGACGTGGGGTGGTCAAGGGCGAGACAAGCAGCAAGCGATGTCGATGGAGCAACTGTAGACTTGATTTTCGTTCGAAACATGGGGTCAGCCACGGTCGAACCAGCAGCAAGAGATGGAGACGTCTTCTGACCTGACTCTTCACTCAGAACGTGGGGTTTTTTTTTTTGGCCACATTAAGACGAGCAGCAGTTTGGACAGCAACTGGTGACTTGAATTTCACTTGTGACGTGGGATCAGCCATGGACGAGACAAGTAGAAGGAAATGCAGACGTCATCCAACTGAAATCTTCACTCAAAGCGTGGGTTTTAGCCACGAACGAGAGGAGCAGCAGTGTGGGCAGCAAGAGGTAAACTCGAGACGTGGGCGATCGAGATAAGCAGCAAGAGGTGCAAACAGCTTCCGTCTTGGTTCCACACTCAAAACGTGGGATTTAGCCACGAGTGAGACGAGCAGCAGACAATAGACAGTTGACTTGATTTTCGCTCGAGACGTGGGGTCAGCCATGCTCCGGCTGAGCAGCAAGAGGTGAAAACGGCTTCCGTCTTGGTTCTTCACTCAAACGTGGGATTTAGCCACGAGTGAGACGAGCAGCAGTAGACAGCAACGGTTGACTTGATCTTCGCTGGAGGCGTGGAGTCAGCCACGGTCGAGACAAGCAGCAAGGAGTGTAGACGGCTTCCGTCTTGGTTCTTCACTCAAAACGTGGGATTTAGCCACGAGTGAGACGAGCAGCAGTGGACAGAAAGTGTTGACTTGATTTTCACTCGACAGTCGACACGTGGGGTCAGCCACGGTCGAGACAAGCGGCAGGAGTGTAGATGGCTTCCAACTTGGTTCTTCACTCAAAACGTGGGATTTAGCCACGAATGAGACGAGCGGCAGTGTGGACAGCAACAGATGACTTAATTATTGCTGGAGACGTGGGGTAGCCATGAGGAAAAAAGCAAGAAAAACGGATGGCATCCAACTGGATTCTTCACTCAAAACGTGGGTATTAGTCACGAATGAGACAAGTAGCAGAATGGACAGAAAACTGTTGTCAGAAATTCACTCGAGACAAGGGGTAACCCTGGTCTAGATAAGCTGTGGAGAAGAGGAACAGTCTTGGCTCTTCACTCGAATGAGGCTTTGAGTCTTGACCCAGTCGTTTGAAAACTTGATCGAGGTGACATTGTGGAACCTAAGCTCGGTAGCAAATTCAATCGTTGTTGGAAACAATTTAAAACCGAAACGAGAGTAAGACGGGTTGCCTGCAACACGTTACATCCGGGAATCTGGTGCAGGAAGTGGCCGAAAGGGCTAGAGCTCCGTCGAGTCGTGTCGGCGGGAAGGGCGGAGGCCGGTAGGGGGAGTGTTTTCCGTCCGAAAGCCAAAAGCCGAAGGGATGCCGTAGATGCGGGTGCAGCCAGCCAGAACAGTGATGAGCGTCGGAGAAGGTCAACGTTGACAGCTTGAGTACGAACTTCGGTAGTTACCGGTGACGTAAGCCGTTCGGCAACTCGGGCGAAGGGAGTCTTGAACTGGACGAAAGGCGGGGAACACAGCGACGTGGAGTCGTTAGACGACACGTACGCTGGAGGAAAATGAATGCCGAAAGCGTCCACGCTCTCGCTTTTATAAGGGAGGACTGCGCCGTGCAGGCGCAGTGGGCCATGCAAGCAGGCGGCTGCACAGCGGAAGAAACCATCAGGGGAACATCACATTGGGGACAATGTAATGCTAAAATTATCAGGTTGATATGTTTTGGCAATAAAGAAATGTATTTTTCGTCCTACAAACAACATCTTTGTAACAAACTTTGAGAGTTGTAATGTCACAACTGTAAGCGTCCGTAGCACCATTTTGCTAATTTTTACAAGAATATCGACCATGGGTGTCGAATATATTCAGATACAGTTTTGTGGAAAGCCCGGTAACCATAATATGTAAGTACAAATTCCTACTTCGCTGGAACCATCCAAAATCTTGTCCCAAAACGCAAGTCCGATAACGGAGAAACAGCAATGGCCACCAATTTGTATTGGTATAGTGGTGGGATTTCAACTCGCTGCAGTTTAGTTAATAATTAACCTTTTTCAAATTTTGAGCTTTACTATTGTAGCAGGTATTGTCAGTAATCGATACATCTTATTTGTTTTGAAATATTCAAATATTAATATCAGCGCATTTCACTTTGTAATTTATTATGGACCGACATTGTGCTATTGTTCAAAAAGGATTCTGGGTGCACCAATAATCGCGTTGCTACGCTGATAGCAGCCAATCAGAGACAAGCCCCCTTTCTGTAGCTCTCCTTGACATCCACGCAGTTGCAAGTATAAGTAAAACTGGGTGATGTAAGACAAGATCACTCAGTTACTCAATCATCTTGAAGGCGCTTCGTAGACGTGGCATCCAGCTCGGCGCAGCCATGCCGCTCTATGTAGACGCGATCTTCTACAACTAGCGTGGACGATGGAAGACTGGATGGATGTGGTAGTAGTGGGAGTATAGCAGCTAGCTAGAACTTCTAGGAGATGGGCCCCTCTTTAACGTAGTATTAAATTGAACGTAACTTACAGTAAGGGGAGTAGTTTGTAAGGTTTTAATTTTGACATCGCTGATCCAAAGGTGAAGTGTGAGAAACCCTTACTTTAAAGTTTACGGAATCTTTAAAACCGGCTATTAGCTTTGGCTATATTAAATTTCCGTCCCAAATTACGAATGGGAAATTAATCCTTCAATGTTTTATTTAAACATCAGTTTGGTGGTTTTCACCTAAACTCTTCAGTTTGATCGCGTCTTATTTATCTTTTTTTTATTTAATTGGCAATCCCAGTTAAAAATCATCATTAAACTTTGAAAATGATTCCGGTGTCGAATTGTACACTTTTGAGTTTTTACACCTGCTATCCTATTGTGGCTATTCGCTAATGTAACTGTTGTATATTTTGCTTCGAATGGTAACAAATCTTGCATTCATTTCTTCCGAAATTGCGTCTTGGTTTACTTGTAAACCTACTGTAAAACAGCTATACTGAGTTACGCTGGCTTATGTTGCATGAGTGTTAACTCAACACCAGCTGGCTAAACAATATCTAACTAACTGCAGCTTTACAATAATCACAATCGGCATGCAAGTAAGGGAGACCACACAAGTTTTATTGGTTGAACGAACGTGTTATGCATTCATAGTCAAATCGGTTAGTGTTAGTGCGGTTTAGCAAACTCCCTCCTTAATCCCTAGTTAAGCACTCGTAACTTAAAGGGGCTGGGGCTCTACACTACTGGTGATGCTAATGCGTCCTTGCCAGTGTTAGGCCTAATTTCTAATATTTGCTAACTGCGCTGACTATTTTAAGTCCAGTGTCTACTCTGACTAGTATAAGTCCAATATATCTTAGCTGACTATTCTAAGTCCTGTACCTAAAGTTCTTGACTATTTTAAGTCCTAGTTTTTGAATTCAAAGTGCTCTTGCGAGCCTTCTAATAGTCCGAAATAGACACACTTAGGAAATTCTGAAAGGTGGTACTCTATTATTGCCATAAATCCTAACAGAAATTATTTAGCTTATTTAGCTGTTGGTTTGCGCTGATTTGTTGTGATTTTCAGGATTTAGAGATTTGCATATTTGCAACGATTTGCAGATTTCACTTGGATTTGCAAATCCGAAATCGAGGGTTTACGAGATTTCAGCCCTTGTCGGACCCCTCGGGTGTTCTACATGGAATTCATGGTGGCTCCCCTCTGAAAAACTTTGTATTGGCCTAAGGTACCCACATGCAAAGTGGCATATTCTAATCAAAAAGTACACAATTCTTTGAAATATTGGTATTTCTTTGAAGCTTTCTTTGAAATACCACACTACTAATGTAGGGAGGCAACCGTGGCCATGGAGGAGAGCTTTCTCTGCTTAAGTCCGCTATACCACGATTATGTACGAGATATGAGGGAAGAGAGCGTGCTTGCCTTAAATAGCAGCATTGAGGATTCTGTGGAAACAAGCATCGACTCTGGCGACGACTAAAATTCTGTCACTCAAGTGTGCCACGCCCATCGTTAGGATCAAGATGCTAGCCTGGACTCATTACGTCACACAAAGCTGCTCTCCTTCAGGGACGCGCTTCCACGTCACTAAGACAATTGAACGTGTCATGCTCTAAAGGCAAACAATGGCCGCAATCTCCGTAATGCTAATATTACCAGACATTCAGAAATTATAAGCACGACACAATTTAAAAACTAACGATTCCATCATGTTCTTCGTCGAGTTAACAAAGAAGTAATTTACATCATGTTTACCTCTACGAGTAATTAACAGCCGTATTCAGAAAACGCACTTGAGGGTCAACTCTGTGTAAGGGCCAGTTTAAGGGCCAACCGCGATTTCAGAAAGCGTACTTGGTCAAGTTGGCCCTCCAACTCGCCCTCAACTTCCGCTAAAACCAAGGGTGACAAGTATCACCCTTGAAAGCGTTATAAGCAGGAATGATTTGCCTTGTTCGCAACGTCCATCCTGTTATGGCATGACAAACAGAACCCACAACTGGAACGGGCGTACATAAAGGCTGCATTACAGCATTATATGGTGAAGATGACTTTATGATGCGTTTCCGTATGTTCAAAGGGAATTTCAACGAACTGCTAACGCTGGTATCAGCTAACTGCGTCATATACACGCACATGTAATAGAACGAAAACATAAACCGAAAAACACATATAGAACAGAGGCCATAAACAGCAAAATGCCTACAAAATGGAAAGATGAAAAATACACAGTAAAATGAATACCTTATTGCTCACACGAACTAAAACATCAAACACAGACAATAAAACACTGCTTTGACTATAAGTCTGCTTGTTTCAGAAATTATAAATGCACACAAAATACAGATGTAGCCACTCACATGAAAAAGACTTAAAATATAAAACAACAAATACAGACAAATATAAAAAAATAACTGTATAATATACAAATTAAGCACACACATACAAACATATACACGCACACGAACACACACGTGCACATTGAACATTTCAAACACAAACTGCGTTCACTTACTACAATAACCATTAAGTACAAACAGTCCTGTTTTCCTGGAATTGGGAGTTAATTTTATGGCCGCCGTTTGTCAGTGGCTATGGGGAGTGGTGTTGGAGTATGCATTTACTGGCGGCCAAACGAGGTTGGTGACGTCAGAACGAGGCAGCTGCACCCACCCCCATCTCCCAAAAAGCAGAACTTTTTGCCACTGTCTGCGACACCAATTGTCGGGAGAAAAAATGGTCTGCAGTGAACTGTTTTTATCGTATGGTTACCTACATGTTTATTAGATTTTATGAAATAACTCTTCAGTGCTTTACCCTATTGAACTGGCAATTCCACCAATGGAAAGGTCTCGTCGAGACGATTAAAATTATGTATTGGATTGTCAAAATCGGCCAAAAATTTGGCCAAAGTTTGTCCACAGCGGCCTTCAACTGCCCGCGACGTATCGTCGATGGCGTGCTGATTCTGGCCATCGAGGATGAACTGATCAAGGGCGACGTTTTTGACATTCTGAAACGCCCTTGGTGCGTTGACCCTCAAGTGTTAACTTTAGCTCTTGGTCGATTCACCCTTGAGTTCATGATGAAAGGTGTTCTGTGAATACGGCCGTAAAACTCCAAAACCTCCGGTAAACTGTCGGACATTTAAACATGCATTTAAAGCAGTGCACTCAACTGAGATACCTTTTAAATGCAAGAACACATTAATAGAATAATACAGCAGTCCTTGAACTTTGCAGAACAAGCATGCATTTTAGCATTAACACAAGATAAAATACATAGGAGATACTGCTAAGAACAACACCAGTATACTAATCTGGTAATATGTCCCATTGGGTACGTACTACAGAGGGTGAGCTCTGTCCTTCGTAACTTACTTTGTAATTGCTTCACTTTACGCAGCACCAGAAAACAAGTCCGTAGCGAATTTTCGGTGGCTTTGAACTGCCAGTCTTCAGGCACAAGCCTGGAGTCCACTAAACACACTAAGGAATTAACAATACATTTGAATTTCGCGCACTTCCACAGTTGGCCTTCAGTCAGCTAGGCTGGCTGGCACTGGTTCTGCCATATTCCTGTGGTGGTGGTGATATTGTTAAGTCTTTCCACTGCTCACTCAGTCAACCTGGCAGCTAAGGTGTGGTAATCTGCATGATCTGCTTGTGAGTGGGTTCCTGCACATTAGTTACAGCAATTCATAGGCTCTAGCAGTGTTGGATGGCCAAGGATTCCAGGGCTCACAGATGGGAATCGTGGCACGTGTTGGACTGTAATAATACTTTGGTTCCAACCCAGCAGTTCTGGTGTTTTTTATTGTCACCGAGTGCAGCAATTGCACTTCTTTCGTGAATGTTAGTGGTAGCTTAGATGTGTTCACCAACACGTGTGCTAATTCTGCGTATTGTCTCCCCAACGTGGCCTTTCAGGCAGTCCTTGCAAGGAACCCAGAACACCACAGCCATGGTGAAGGGAAGCTGCCCTGCACCTTCAGGAGTTGTTGCTAGTTCTTCTTTGTCTACATGCTCAGGTTCAACCACAATGACTTCTGTTTTGTCTTGGAGGGGTTAATAATGTATTACTATGAGCATCTAAATGAACGACAATTGAGACGACACAATTTTGTGATAACAGCCATGGTGAGTGGCGACCCGGAAGTCGGTGAAATGTTTATTAATAGCCTAGTAGTGGGTCGCGGCCACTGATCTGTATACATAATATGCCCTTTTTTTTTAACATTTCAATACATAATAGGAAATTTCACAACACAGCAATCTTAGAAAAGAAACATAGCCTACAAGTTAACAACAACAGGAATGAAAGCAGGTATCACTCACTGTATTGCCTGGACTTGTTGACAACTCTGCCACTTCTAGTAGTTACAACACCTGTAATTATTAACCGAATGTGCTACAACATTGCAAGTTTCAGGTGCATGGCCATAATGTTCCGGCCATGTAACAATCTTCTGAACTCATTACACGGCTAGGCTTTTTGTTTACACATTTGGAATTTTCTCCCTTCCAAACATTACATGGCAACTCTCTTTTCTTTGTGTACATGGTTACGCTGCAGTACATCACCTTTCCAATTTCTGATATAAAATGATCTCGGGTTTGGCCCGATATTAAATATATCTCCCGAAAGCCATTTGCTACCTGAAAAATACCAAACCATACCTCCTTGTTTAGGTGGAGTTAGATGCTTCGTATGCTTATCACCAGATTTATGTTCTTCTGACTGAAGTTTTTTTTTTAATTGTGCGGACATATTCTTAACTGAGTACTTTGGCTCAATATGTTTGGGATGTATCGGAGCCATATTTCTGATGCGTTTCCCACAAAATCTCTGAAGGTGATGGTAAGCCCTTTGCTGGCGTTGCATTGTAATCCAGGATTACAGCTGACAAATCACTGTTACAGGCGAAAGCTTTGGTGAAGCTTAACTGTTAGTATAATGCATTCAACATGACCATTCGAACGTCGATAGAGCATGCACAACATCCCATTCCTTTTTAAATGCTGCAATTTCTTTTTTTGAGTCAAATGGGGGGTGCCTGATCGGACACGAATTCGTCAGGAGGTCCAAAAACTTTGTAAATGGCCTTGCAGGCACTTATCACAGCTGAAGCAGTGGTACTATGCATTTTCTGCACTTGAACAAACTTCGAGAAATAGTCCACTACAATTATGTACTTCTGCGACTGGAAATGGAAATCACAAGCGACCACCTGCCATGGGTGAGTAGGATGTTCTCGGTCTATCAAAGGTTCGTATGGATTAGCATTTTGGTGCTACCTACACTGGCCACAGGAAGAGATCATTTCTTCCACTTGCTGTTTCAAACCTGACCAGTACAAGCTTTCACACGCTCGAATTTTACGTGAAACGTTACCGCTATGACCGACATGTAATCACTGTAGTACATCTTTTCTGCATTAGGACTGTAGAACTAACCTATCTCCACGTAGCAACAAGCCATTGTTTACATGAAGTTCATCTTTGCATGACCAATAGGGACTGGCTAATAGCTCAGTGTTACTGGTATGTGTAGGCCTCCCTGCCTGTATGAGCCTCTAACAGACTGCATCTCAGCGTCTTTTGCTACCCCTTCTTTAATCTGATCTATTTAGTCCTTGTAACTTTTACGACCAAACCGACTGTGCCTTCACTTTAACCAACATGATCTTTATACCAAAATGCAGCTGGATCAGGTGCTCTGGACAAGGCATCGGCAACAACCAATAGTTTACCTGGAACTACGGAGGCGCACTTCAAGATCGCTTCTATGCTTAACCAATAGGTGATTCTCTGCTACTTTATCAAATGAGGCGTGGGCTTAATAGTTCGAATCTACGACCTGGACACCAATGTAAATCTCTCGACAAATCCCTGGGGCAGATTTAATGAGGACTTAGCAGTGTACGATTATTAGTCATACCGGCTAAATTAATACTATTAGCATATAAATATCAATACTTGAATCACTAATGGGTAAACAAGAAGGGAGACCACACAAGATGAGCTTGGGTTACTAAATGATTTATTTCAGATTTATTTAGGGTTTATGTCTTCCTCTTAAATTCCAGTTAAATGCACTCTTAATTAAATTAAGGGATGGGGAATAAGGGCGTATCTATATAAGATGCGTCCTTGCTAAACATCTCCAAGAAGTGAAGCTTCTGTGACTATTCTAAGTCACACAGACTGAGCTCAATTGAGGTTCAACTTAGCTTTGGCTGGTGATGCTGAAAAGTCCTGATCATTTGAGCTTAGTGACTGGTGGCAACAGGTGTCAAAAATAAAAATACAAGACAAGTTTATTCTGCAGGGGAAACGTATTTAAGGGAAAATGCATCCTGTTTCTATTGTTCTCAGGAACTGCTCACAGATGTTGTGAGAAGTAAACCGATTGGCTCTTTAACTAGGTTACTGATGCGAAAGGTAAATCTGGACAGGTCAGTACCTGGTTTCACGCTGAAGTGCACTAGACTGAAGGCAAGCAGTGCAGAAAACGTTGTCTGCTAGTAATATTGTTTATTTAATGCTATAGTCGAATTGACGCTGTAAGAGACTATGTTCTAAGCTAAAGGTTTATTAAAGGCAAGGAGGATCAGCTATAGTACCGATACCGAGCCAATATATCAGTAAATTAGACTAATTTCTGCTAAATTAAGCCCCATTTACAACGTCCTTGCTACAAGCGGGTTGGCTGATTCCCAATGAATTAATGAGCCACCCCTTTAAGTTTAATTTAGTTCCTAACTAAAGAGAACTAAGAACATGGGTCTTGATAGAGTTGTTGTAGGAGTTTCTAGCCCCGCCCCGGTGTCTTGGGAAAAACGTTTTTGGTCGAAGAGTAGGTTTCTGTTAAAACGTTCCGAGTTTATCCAAAGTAAAAATCCCAAGCACGATTGACTCCGCCCTGGTCCATGCTTGAAGTCGTGCTTTATTCTTGTTAATCTAAGTCCATTCTTGTTGGTTATCGGGATGAAAATCAATGGCGATGGTGAGGGGAAAAAAAGCTAATGTAAGGAAGATCGTAATTTATCACTCAAGCAAAGCCTCCCCCCCCCCCCTCGTGGTGTGGGAAGGCTTTGGTTATTTCCTAAATTCAGGTTCGTTACTGGTCTGTAACAGATTAGCCTGTTTTTAGATGTGCTTCTGTTTAGCTACTATTTCACCAGGATCTTCCTTGTATGTCGTATCGGCAGAAATATGAGTAGGCTGCTCAGTTCAGTAGTCCGTTGTGGCTGCTGGTTTATTAAAATAAATAAATATACCATTTGTTTATTTTGTGCTAATTTAACTTGGATCCCACTTGTTAAAATGCATGCCAAGAAAAGTTACGTGGATGCTTTTTTTCGTAAAAGTTGCATCCGGCTTTTACAAGCCATGAGACGTGATTTTCTGTAAACCCTTCGAATTTACTTAATGTTTATTAAGGTAAATGTCGGATTCGTTTGGATAAAAATATGTAACCTCTGTTGTTGACATGTAACCTTCCATCGAGAAAAATGTTAATATTGTTAAATATTGTCATTTGAAAACAAGATCGACCTTGTGTCGGCCGTTTTTACGAATTGCATTTGTGACCATAGAAATGTATTTCAGCTTGGAGCCAGAAAATTGTAAGTACAAATGCGGTTGGAACCAATCTCGAAATCTTTTAGTTTGGGCATTAAATAAAATTCTAGTTAGTTTAAAATATAAATTGGTATTTTGATCTAGGTTAAGCTTATAGTTTAGTGCTTCGTTATTTGACACGGTTCACGTAACGTAATGGCAAGAGCGCTCGCACTCGTAGGCTAGCAACAGCTGTTAGCTAGTGCCAATGGCGAATTTTAGATTTGCGTGTCAACTCACTTAGAGTTGGAATTTTTCATTTATCGAGCTTTAGTCCTATAGCTATTAACTCGTAGTATTGCATAGCATTATTATTTTTGAAATAAAAATAAATTAATGTCAGCGCATTTCAGTTTGAAATTAGCATTGCTGAATGTATGATCGTCAAACCGGAACCAGATCCAAGAGAGCCGTTTTTGGCCAATCACAGAGCACGAGCTCGGCCAATGGGATGCTCGCGTGCTTGGATGCTCTTTTCTCAGTCTTGAAGAAAGCGCGGGCGTCTGAACGACGTTTTTTTCCGGCAGTCGAGTTGGAGATCGCTGGAAATTTAGGACTGCAACATGTAGCCAGCCAATAATCGCCTTAGGCGCAAACGCCTCAAGGCAATTGTCGAATTGAAATGGAGTTTACGAAATTGAGTTAGGTTTTCAACAAATGAGAAGCTTGAGCTCTTCTGTTCGTCCGCGTGAAGGCCCTGTATTTCTGTATTTAAGGAAACGGACGTTTGTAATCTGGGCCCCAAAACCACTGCAGATCGGCGGGACGCTATGCCTTTCCTAGAGTAGGCGCGCGCTTAGCCGAGTAGCGGATAAGCTGAAGATGAAGAAGTCGCGGTAGTACCATAACTTGGTAAGCTTTAGCTTTGTAAAGTACTTAAACTAAAATGTAGTCTAAAGATACTTTAGCTAATAAGATCTTAGGGGGTAGGGATCCTAAAATGATTTAGACCACAAGATGATTAATAACAATTAGTCCTAGCTCTTAAGCCCAACATTTCTTAGCATACGCAATGAATGAGGACAAGCTAGTGTGAGGTCCACGGGTTCCTAAAAACCTTGATAATTTATTAATTTTCTTCCCGACCCAAAATAGTAAAGGGAAGAAGAATTAATATAATATTTTTTTGATGTTGTTCAAAATCATAAACTTAACTTGTTTCGTCGCAAAATGCCTGAAAATTGAGTTAAACTATTTTTAACTGGTTCCAGCCGTAAGTTGTGCACCCAACCGAAAGTTGTTTACCTTCAACGTTAAATAGTTAACCTGTAACTTGTTGTGATATCTGCCATAAATAAATGTGCATATGTTTGAAATTGACTTCTTTTATTCTGACTTCTGCATGAATAAATTAAGTACGTTTAAATCATAACAGAGTTAAGGTTAGGTCTCATTCGCGAATGAGTGGTGGCAGTTCTACCAGGATCGTCGAGAGGAAGGAGAATACTGCCAGTTAAGAAAAATGTTACGGCCCCCCCTTGGGACTTTAGCTAGCCTCCGTAATAATCTGGTGGCAGCGGTGGGATTCGGTAAAGAACCCAAATTCTTCCCACTTCCTTTGTCGAGACAACGCCAGGATTCCAGTTGCCGGGATTCTAGCCATGCGTTACCAGGGATCGTCGTAGATGACAGTGAGGCTCAAACCCACAGCCATCGATTGCCGATAGAAGCAAGCCCCCAAAAGCCATGGTCAGCAACCGAGCCCAGCAGCGCCAAGGATCGTAGGACCCGAGGAGCTGATGTGCCAAGCCGACCAAACCGAGAGAAGCTTCAAACCACCGTCCGATGTTTAGACGACCCAAGAAGGCCTAGACGTCTACTACAGTAGGCCGCCACAGCCGGAATTCATCTATGAGAGCAGCCGACTCGTCCGCACAGCTACGGCCACTTTGTGAGCAATTTATTTGTCACTTTGTGCGTTCGCTAGTTTTTCCACGATTCCAGTCAGCTTAACAGAGGTCTGTTGGCTGGAATGAAAATCCAGTAATCCAGTCAGTTCAGCAGAGGTTTGCTGGCTGGATTGAAAAGCCACTGTTTTAGTCAGTTCTGCAGAGGTTTGCTGGCTGAAACGAAAACAAGTGTTTGTTTCCAGTGAGGAATCAACAGGGACACCACGGACTCAAAACTTTATTTAATTCCTCAAGTTTGATGGAAATCAAATCGTACTCAAGCGAGAAGCAAGAGAACAACAGCAAAAAGCCAAAACAGGGGTAAATTGTAAGTGCAGTCGTTCAGGTGCAAATTGTTTTTACATACTTTAAGGTTGAGCAGCTGAAGTTTAGTGATTTTATGGTTTAAAATTGTGTGAAAAAACAACGCTTGCGAGACCAGGGTTAAAGTTTTAAAATAGGGATATTTGCCTTGACAGGGGATTATGACTTAAATTTATTTCTGGAAACTTTAGTGGAAAAAGGTACATTTTCCAGTCGGTTTAAATAATTTTACCGGTCGTTTAAAAAAAAGGGTTTTTTTACGAAAAAAAGAAATTTGTAGGCCTGTGTTAGCCTGGCTAGTTTAAATTCGGTTTAAATAGCGAATAACTATTTGTAGGCCTGTGTTAGCCTGGCTAGTTTAAATTCAGTTTAAATAGCAAATAACTATTGTAGGCCTGTGTTAGCCTAACTAGATTAAATTTATTTTAATTAGTGAATAACTGCAAGTTTATTTTAAGTTTAAACTTGATGTTTACAGTTTAGTAAACATACTTTTCCAACTGAAGCTCCCGCAAGCGTTGCTTTTTTTTTTCTCGCAGTGGGTTGTGAACCCAGCATTAAAACAGTTGGTAAAAATGGATGCACAAACCATTTGTGAACCCTATACAGTAAAAGAGTTACAAAAATTCTGTGTTGATACCGGAATAGGTAAGAGCAGTGTAAAATCCATGACTATAACCAAAATCCAGAATGGTATTGACAAAGGTATTTTTACTGTAGATGATTTAAATGATTGGCTTACGCCATTAAGGGAAGCCAAACAACAAAAAGAGACGGAAAGGGATGAAGCTAGACAATTGCAGCATCTTAAACTTCTCGAGGCTGAAAATGGAAAGGCTAGGTTAGCCCAATTAGTAGATATTCAGCGTCATGAAGCCGAGTTAGCTAAGCGAAAACTCGCTCATGAAGCCGAATTAGCCAAAATAGCTCAGCAGAAACTCGCACATGAAGCAGAGTTGGCTCAGCAGAAACTCGCTCATGAAGCTGAGATAACCAAAAGCCAGCAAGAGACTCGGCGGATGGAACTTGACACTCAGTTTCAATTAAAACAACAAGAAAATGAGTTAAAGAAAAAAGAATTAGAGCTAAGGGAAAAACAGCCTCTTGTTTCTAGAGAGCCTAATACTCAAAATTCTCGCCATAGGAGCTTGCATAAATTAATGCCAGTATGGGGGGAAGAAAAGGGCCAGGATATTAGTGAATACCTGGTCCAGTTTGAGCGAACAGCTAAACAAGCAAAAGTTCCACCCGAAGAGTACACGCTAGAGCTACAGCCTCTTATAGGCTCGGTATTCACTCAAGTATGCGCTAGGTTAAGCGAGAGTGATGCAGTCGATTACGACAAAGTTAAAGCTGAACTTTTAAACCAATTTCAGCTCACGCCAGAAGCTGCACGTGTAAAGTTCCGTAGTTTTTCAAAGTCTACTGAACAAAGTTATAGTAAATTTGCGTTTAGGCTTAGCACCCAAATGGTGCAATGGTTTGATCTTGCCAAAGCGAGTGCAGATGCTGGTAAGATCTCAGATCTGATTTTGCTAGAGCAATTTTTAGTAAATTGTCCCACCCAACTTAAGTACTGGCTTCAGAATAAGCCAGACATACAATCAGTAGAAAAGGCAGCTATTTATGCCGATGAGTATGTTGCGCGTAAGCTAGTGTCTGCCGCGGAAAAGGACAAACGTCATGCTCCTGTTGGAGCTAATAAAGGAGATAACGCTCCTAAAACTGTTAAGCCTGTCAAACAGCCATCACAGGTGCAAAAGAATTTGGGCAATGGTACTGGCCAAAACTCGAAATCTGGTATTTTGCCTTATCAAACTGAAGCAAATGAAAATGGTGATAAGGAAGCTAAACTGTTAAATAAACCTCGTAAGCAGTGTTTCCTGTGTTCTAGTTTCGACCATTTAAGAAATACATGCTCTTTACTTGAAAAGGTTACTGAACCTAAAATGGTGAATAATTGTTTTGTTAACAATATTGTTAAAACGTTAAAACCAAATATGTTTAAATGTAAACTTGGTTGTAGAACTGTGTCAATTTTAAAAGACACTGGGAGTGAAGTGAACATAATTAGTAGTAAGTTAGCCCAAAACTGGCCTAAATTACCGACTAAAATATCATGCAAATCTGCTTTAAACAAACAAGTTGTTAAATTACAACAGGTAAATTTGTTTTTGAAAACCAAGCAAGGTCTCTTAAAAACTACGGCATGCATTAGTCCAACGCTAAATGCTGATGTGGACATTATTCTAAGTGGACCGGCACTTGATGTTTTAAGTGCTTCACGCAAGTCTAATGTGGTTTCTACACACAAAGTGCGGCATAAACTAGGGAGGGATCACTTAAATGCAGACGCCTCAAGCCGATACTTTCCTGTAGCTTAGTAATGTCACCAAAACAAAAATGGGTTGTTGTGAGTACTACCGAGTGGAACTCTCAGTTGTGTATTTTTTTTCTTAGACTCCATGTTGAGCTAGTTAAAAACTTTACATGAAATCCTGTACGAGTTTTTTTTTCTTTACTTTCTATTGCACAAAAAAGTAAGACAAGTTTTCCATGTATTTCTTGAAAAAAAAAAAAATCTGAAGAGTTTTCTTGTGACTTTCTATATATAAAAAAAGTTATCAGTAGTTGTCAGGTGACCTGAAAACCTGTCCAGTGTGTTGTAAGTTAAGAATAGAGCCCACAGTTTTTTAGTACGTGCCCATAGAATCCTTCTTTCTGAAATGTATTGCACACTAGGTTAGAGGGGGACGAACGGAGTTTTTTTGGTAATTTTACTGGATAAACTAAAATTACAATGCGACATTCTCATGCCGGCGGGGACATATTAACAGAGTATTGAGAGGCTGTGTCATTTTTTATTTGCAACGATATAACTTGTTAAATGTTGTTCGTCAATGAAATTCTGGTCTGAATTTTTTTGATCGCGTTTGCTTCCTTTTCACTTCATCCACCTGCATAATTTTCTTAATTTCTTAATTTTCGTTGATTCTAATTCTTTTACGAGAACTGCATTAATATTTATTCACGAAAGACATTATGACAAAATTCTGCACAATGAAATGTTTCTTCAATCGATGTTATGATTATGAAGAATTTTTTGCTGTAGGGAGGTGAAATGTTCGATTTGGTATTTTTCAGTATATTGATTTACTGTTGTGTCTTTTCACTTGTAAGTGTCTGTTCACCCGGTTAATTGTCTATTTCGATATGTGAAAGTTTCTGTGCAATTTGATAATCGTCTTACCAATGTGTGGTCATTACCACTGGCAGTGATTGACGTTCTGCTTAATGGTGGATTGGGCCCAAATTTGAATGTCTCACCAATTATTGGTTATCTTGCTACGTTAGTGGTGGATATTTTGCCATGTTGTGGTGAATGTCTTGCCACGTTTGTGGTGGATGTCTTGCCACGTTTGTGGTGGTGTCTTTCCACGTTTGCAGTGGATGTCTTGCCATGTTTGTTGTGGATGTCTTGCTACGTTTATGGTGGATGTCTTCCCACATTTGTGGTGGATGTCTTACCAATTATTGGTGGATGTATTTCCAATTATTGGCTATCTTACCAACCATTGGTGGCCATGCCAATCGTTGGTAATTTTGCCAATTATTAGTGATCTTGTAATTATTGGTGGTTGTCTTGCCACTTAGTGGTAGATGTCTTGCCACTTAGTGGTGTATATCTTGCCAATTATTGATGATCAGTTCATCAAAAATGACAGAAAACAAGTTTGCACTAATACTGCTCATTTCGTATAAGTACGCAAGATCTTGTCATTTTTCTCATGCAATAATAATTAAGTGCACAAGAAAATCTCTTGGTCTTAATTAAGTGTACCTTGCTTGATTCAGGCTAGTTCCAGCATCCTTGCTGAGTTTTCATG
>JAHWFP010145814.1:0-18220 GCA_023313725.1 Lithobius niger
TTTCATGCTTTTAGCTTGATCTGCAAGAAGTTGTTGGTTAAGCCTTAGGGGGACATGGTGGAGGGGTGCTGACTGCTGAGGTCCTTTGGGGATTGTTCATGGGAATTTCCATGACGGGTTCGATTTGTATTGCTAAGAATGGCTTGTGTGCCAAATTTCATGCTTTTAACTCGATCTGCAAGAATTTGTTGGTCAAAGCTCAGTGAGGGGGAAACTGGGGCCCCTGGGGGATCTTTGGGGATAGTAAACAGAGCACTTCAGAAATCTTTTGAAGATGGGTGTGTGCCCACGCCCATGTTTGTAGTGCTAAAGTGATCGACTTACTACTATGCTACTCTAAGTTAGGGCAAGGAGTTTATTTACTTCCACACTAGGTATTGAAAGTGTACACCAAGCTCAGTTTGCTTAAATCAGACAGCCCATTATTCCATAATGAAACAACTACAATACTACTAAAAATAATAACGATAAAGATTGACTACCTTAAAAAGAAAAAGGTCTGAGAAGTGCAACAAATCATCCCTGGCAATCAGCCTGTACAATACAATTTTCAGCTCAACAGGACTCTGGAGTCTGTAGAACTTGTAACAGACACTGGAGTCTTACTAATTATAGTAGCTTCACATTTATTGCTACCACAATCTTACTAGTGTAGAAAAGAGAAAAAATGTGAAGTAAGTAACACAAAATAATCTAAAAAAATTTAAAAAATATAACATGAATGTTGTAAACGTGTAATTGAAGGAATAAGTGAACATGGGTATTACACGAAGATTGTTTACCTTTTTGTCTTTTTTAGATACCTGTTTAGATCAAAGTAAGTTTGTATGGTAAGGAAAATTCTGGAAACAATAAGTTGGTTGGTTTATGGGAAGTATTACCCCAAAGCTAGATGAGTGTGATACGAGAAACAAAGAGAAAAGAACGTTTAGCTTAAAGAAATGCTTTTTTAACTGGTTCAGGCATGGCAGTGTGAATCCTAACATGATATGGTTAAAATCCTACAAGGTTGGGATACACCTAAATTCATCTCCAAAATGATAAAATTTCTGGGCATGTCAAGTTGGTTCAGAAAATTCATTTGTACTTATGCCCATATTAGCAAGGTGTGGTCACCGCTCTCTCAATTTGTTACAAGGCAAAAATCCACCTTATTCTGGAATTAATGACGCGAAGAGTGTTTTCAGAGACTAAAATCGAGTTTCCTGGCGACTGTATTTATTTGCTAATCCTAATACCGAGATAGGATGGACCATCCTGACACATGCTTTCTTAAAAGGTATTGAAGCTGTCCTTTGCAAGAAGATGCTAAGTGGCAAGCCATACATAAGTTGCTTCAAGGAAGTGAACCAATGATAAGCGAACATGTACCAGAAAGAAGAGTCAGTGTCCTTGTCTTATAAAAAATGGAATGGTTGAACGGTATAAAATTTTAATTGAGATCATTTACCACCTGGATTTTAAACAATATTATCCATAATAGAAAATACATACTGTCCAGATGGTTAGTTTTCTTATCCTCATTAGAAGATACGGTAATAAATAGCAGCCATGTGAACTGCATCTGCAGCTGATGCATTATCACGCTTGTACGAAAATATTTCGCCATAAGAAGATAACATTAATGTTGCTAATTCGTCATTTTCATGCTTCGGTGTATTTGAAAGTTCTAACAATGTGAAAGCTCGTGAAGGGTTTGCACGACCCCTTGTATGATGTCACTTCCGGTTCTGGCAAACCTTTAAACAATAAAGTCAAATTTAATAAATTTCCTGAACTCATGGTTTGAATCCATAGCTTAAACGTTATGAAATTCGTTGATATTTTCAACCGTATTCATGTCTGCAATGCATTTGGATTACCAAACAGATAACCTTGCAAACCTCTAATCAATTTAGTCAAATGTAATGAATATCTTGAACTCAGGGTTTGAATACTAGTGTGGAATGTTCAAAATGAATTTTTTCTATTTTAAATCGGCAAGGTGTGGAAAAGTTGCTCCTTGGCCCACTTAAAGGAAAGAAAATTGAAAAATATTTTTTGAGGTGCCACAAAGGGCCCAAAGTTGAAGAATTTTACTAAAGTACAACAGATAGCTGACAAATTGTAACCCAAGTTAGGATATTTATTTTAAATTAGCAGACCTCCCAAAAGTTGCCAATCGGTATCCTTATTGCTCTCAACAAATTAAAAAGTTCTGAAAATTTTTTTGAGGTGCCCGAAGGGGCACAAAGTTAACGAATTTTTCAGAAATACGAACCAATCCCTCACGTTTGGCGATGCCATCGAGGACCATTGTGTCCCTGGCAGGTCTAACCTTGGTGGTAAGGCATTCGTGACTCCAACCATTACCATCAACCTATCCTCTGCAGCCGAGCCATCGTATTTGTTTTATACTTTTGAACTGTTTAACTTTTGTAATTTATAATTTATTTTATTTTGTTAGTTTTAATATCGGATGTCAGTCAGTGACCACCAGGTCCTTGCCATTCTGGTTTCATTTGCAACAAACCTATTATAATTATTATTATTTTTCCTACATTAAAAGTCAGCAGTGGTGTATTAATATTTATGTGCAATTGCTTTTGAACCAATCCGGCATCCCACCCGACTGCACTCTGCCCCTCCTCTCTCCCCCGAGGTTCCAAGGATGCCTCAAGAGGCATAAAATTACCGAATTTTTCAAAAATCTGCATTTTTCTTACGTGTAATCTCAACAGTGGTGTATTAATATTTATCTGCAATTGGATTTGAACCAATCCGGCATCCCCCAGGTGTTCCCTCTGCCCATCCCCAGAGGTCCCAAGGGTGCCCCAAGGGGCTCAAAGATACCGAAGTTTTCCACAAAACTGCACTTTTTCCAACGTTAAATCTCAGCATGGGTGTATTAATATTTATCAGCAATTGCCTTTAAACCAATCTGTCATCTCCTTGGACCCCAATCTGTCCCGAAAGTCTCAATGGTGCCCGAAGGGGTTCAAAGTTACCTATTTTTTTCCAAAAATCTGCACTTTTCCTTGCCTCTAATCTCAGCAGTGGTGTATTAATATTTTATCTGCAAGGTGGATTTAAACCAATCAAGACATTTGGCGTCGTTCCCTCCAATTCATCCTCTGGTAAAAAAAAGAAATATGAGAAAAAATGTATTTAATGTACACAAACGGGTCTGAGCTTAGGTTTAGGACAAGATAGTACAGAACATTGTCTGAAAGAAAAATTGTTTGTGATTTACATGTGAGGTTGGCAATAAAATATGTAAGATAAATATTATTGTTTTAATCGCAAGTTTAACAAAAGCACACTTACAATAATTTAAATTCCCATGTGGTGTCGATGGATTTCGTCAGAGCACGTGACTGAATTTGTGCACGGATGAAGCCATCCATTCAATTAAACCTGCATACAGCTGCTGAAGCTTCACTAACGCCGGTGATAACAGTCACGGGGTAAATCTACCTCCGAGGTAGTTTACCTCCCAGGGTAGCTACCCCACAACCCGGGAAAACGAAAAAGGGGAAAAGTTCGGTGATATTAGTCAAGAGGTAAGTTGAGGGTTAGCTACCTCGGAGGTAGTTAACCCTCAACTTGCCTCCCAACTTACACCTCAATTGATTCGGAGATATCAGTTAGGAGGTAAGCCAAGGGGTAGTGAATGTCAAGCCGTGATTGGTTATACATCTGACGGTGACGTGTTTTCATACACTTTTGAATAAAGCATGGCTCTGATTGGTCAACAGGGATAAAGGAGAAGGACCTGAGCAAGAAATGCATTTAACCAGCTGGGCATCTGTCAAAATAAACGGTTCATCAGAATGCTCCCACAGTTAGCTGTACCAAAGAAGCAAGGAAAAAACCTCGCAACCACCGACAAAACGACCTTCCTTGAATTTATGAAAGCCTATGAGCTCATAATTGAAAGCAAAACCTTTTTTATTTGGTTGCCCTTTCGGTAGAAACAATTAAAAAGGTTTTCAAAATAAAGACTTTCAAAACAAATGCAAAATCACGAAAACGAAGGCAATTCCAGGACTGCAGTATACGGACCGGTGTTAATAGTTATTTTTACAAACCTATTTCTTTAGACCGCTTTTTGCAGGGGATGGAAAAATAATGCATGCCTTTATTGAACATTTTACTCTTTGGCATCTTTTAGTGTCATTTGCCTTTTTTTAGAGCTACGTACCCTTTTCAGTACCATTTGCCCTTTTTTTACTGCCATTAGACCTTTTTAGTGCTATTTGCCTTTTTCCCGATGCTGATTCCCCTGACCTCTGCCCCCCCCCCCCCTTTTTTTGAAAGCTTTTGTGGTCATAATTCAGACTGCACTGAAAAGGAGTTGAACGTTCTTCCTGACAGCAATATTGATGTAAATAAACATTGAACTGCTCTGCTTAGCTATTGGAGGTGTGTGAACAAACGCGTACGTAGGTGAACCTCTCATTTGCGATATCTTTTGTCAAAATGCTTTTCTGTCAGCAGTAAACACGACCTTTTCGGACCCAAAATGTCTGACCAGAAAGGTAATACCTGTCACTGCATTTATTTTTTTTTACAAAACAAGACACAAGTTCCTGTTTCGTTTTTTATTGACCACCCTGTATTAACGAAACACGCAATTTCTTGCCTATATTTTACTATCCCGTCCTCCCCCAATGAAAAAAAGACGACAGATGGGTGGTTAACAGAATTTATGCAGAAACAGGGAGCTAGATTAGAGAGCATTCTTATGGAATGCATTAGATATTTAGTAAAACGACTACTTCAATGTACAACTTCATTGTTTTTTTTACTTATCCTACTGGATGGTCTCGTACCTTAACCTTAGCTAACTGACCGTCAATTATATTTTCTCATTGTTTACAGCATAGTTTTGTATTATTAGAAAACAAAAACGAACTCGGTTGATGCTTATGGTAAGGTTTAACTGATCCGAAGTCAAAACATCAAAGGAACACAAATAAAGATTCCTGTAAGGTTTCAGATACTGCAGCATTGCTGTACTGTTTAGTCCACGTGAAATCTTATTCCTGTATTCAAATGTTTTTACCATTTTTAATTTTGCACACGATAGCTCAGCTAATGATTGGTGCTTTCTACTTGGCTAAACAACATCGCCGGAAAATGTTTAAAATTAATTGTCTTAGTGTGCTTAGCACAACTGTACAGGTAATTCAGGGTTCGTGCGAGCCATTGAAAACCTGAAAATATCCTGGAACGTAAGTAATAAGATTACAATCTGGAAAATTAGTGCTTGCACATCTTGAAAAATGATATATGTATCATCAGTAGGGTGATGAACGTAAACGACGTGACTGACGAACACTGACAAAAATTTGACCAAGAAAGCAGTCGAATGTGCAGCCCTACATTACTCTTTGTTCGTTTGGGCATTAAAAGTTTTGAAATTTGGGCCCTGATTTTAATTACATTCACATGTATAATGGTTGGATACAGCAGTACGGTTTCACGTGGACTAAACAATACAGCATCACTGCAGTATCTGAACCCTTACAGGAAAGTTTATTTGTGTTCCTTGGCTGTTTTGACTTCGGGTCAGTTAAACCTTACCTTAAGCATCAAACGAGTTCGTTTTTATTTCTAATTCGTGTAACTTTAGTCCATGCAGTTTAGATTAGCTTGTTTTAACGTTTTGTACCTTTATCAATTACGGTTTGCGCAAGCCAATATGGAAACACGCTCTTTAATCTTCATTCTACGTCTTGCAGCTGGCGTTGGCTGATTGGCATTGTGGCATAATAACAATATTTAAAACAATGTAAAACAATCAGTCTGGGCTTTTAGAGCTCCCTAACCCCTGAACCACTTGACTAATTTAAAAAGGACTCATGGAAAGGGCAAATTTACAGAGCAATACCTGCAATAGGATCTAAGAACCAGTTTTATAGGACAAATAGTTTCATCTGTAGAGAATCTAGTAGAAACGTGTCGTGCCAAGAACAAGAAGCCAAAAATAAAAATCACAATCCCAGCTTAAGTCCAAATCTCCGATGTGGCAAACTGGAATTAATTAATAAACAAAAACGGAACGTTAAATGTTTAGAGTAAGGGTCTAAAAGTCAAAATCTAGAAGGAACACGGACAAGCTTTGACAGTAAGGGTCTAGGTGTAAAATTTTGTAAGAGGCTGGTAAGCATTAGACCCGTACTACCCGGTGGTTAGCTTACTTCTACTCTATTCGGACAGAATGTGTATGAACGGATGTAGCAGGTTTCTTTGTTCTTAGAATATTGTTATGGAACTTTAAGAACACAATTTTCTTGGGAAGTTTGGCATTTTGTCTTTTGATGCTTTAGAATTTTTTATTATATTTCGTAGATTTACGGTAGAGGATAACCAGTAATGCTCTCTGCTGCGAATACCCTGCCATGTTACTAAATGGACAAATAATTTTCAACATAAAGCAAAGCAGCAAACGTATACCAATCACTGGATCATCACATGGGTCATTGTAGGAGGATTTCCAGTTTTTTGTCAAAATGTATTTATTTCTGACCACCGGGTAGTAAGGGTCTAATGCTTACCAGACTCTTACAAAATTTTACACCTAGACCCTTACTGTCAAAGCTTGTCCGTGTTCCTTCTAGATTTTGACTTTTAGACCCTTACTCTAAACATTTAACGTTCCGTTCTTGTTTATTAATTCGTGTTACTTTTAGAATTGCAGCTAAACTGTAAAACAGTGCAGTTGACGGTCTAAATTGAAAGTTTAAAACAGAGACCCTAGGCTGACTCTTACTAACACTGGCTATCACCAGTGTTAATAATAGAAACAAATCCTTTAATCTTCAGTCTTGCAGCTGGCGTTTGCTAATTGGCACTGTTGCATATTAACAATGTTTAAAACAATGTAAAACAATCAATCTGGTTTTTTAGAGCTCTATAACCCCTGAACCACTTGACCAATTAAAAAAAAGGCCTTAGGCTATGGAAAGGGCACATCTACAGAGCAATACCTGTAAAATGAGCTAAGAACCAGCTTCATAGGACAAATGGTTTGACCTGTAGAGAGGACAGACGAAAGTATCCCCAGAACAACAACAACAACAAGCAGAAGAAGAAGAAGCAGAACAAGAAGTTGTCTTTTTGGTCTCTCTCTGGATCTCGGATTTGGCTCGACCGAATTTTAAAATTTTTGGACTGTACAAAGGCTTTCAGTAGTCGAGGCTGGATTCCAAATTTGGTTTTTAAATGTTCACTTTTGCCGGCGTTATAAGTTCTCAAAGTTAGGAGTTTAACACAGAGACCCTAGGCTGACCCTTACTAACACTGGCTATCGCCAGTGTTAATAAAGTTCAGACACATGTTCAGTTGTTCACCAAGTCCAACAAAGCTTATATACTAAATTTGAGTGGAAAATATTGAAAAACAGCTGAGCATTATTAGGCATCGAAATTTCGGCTTTGACATGGGAGGTTGAGGTCAAACCTCCTTTACTAATATTACCAATGCTTTGTATGGTGAGCCAACGGAGGAATGATAGACAGCTATGCGAAGAGTTCTGATCTCTTGTTTACGTAGAATCACCACGCACGCAAGGCACCACCTGCCTTCCCTGTGTTACAGTGCATTCGTGTCATGAGGAGTAGCTTTTTGCCCCTACCTCTCAAGTTACCCCACGGTGTTGGCCAGGGTAATTGCAGTTCATTTACCCCGGAGCTTAGAGGTAACTTTACACCCTTTCATCCTTCGAAATGGGGTACCTCCTAACTGTTATCACCAACTATTTACCTCTCGGGTTAGTTACCTCCGAGGTAATGTTTGCTCCGGAACTGAGGGGTAAATCGTCATCCCTCCCAACTTACCTCCGAACTGACATCACCAGAATCATTTACCCCTCAACTCTCCCTCAGAGGTAGGGCTTACCTTCTAACTGTTATCCCCACCGTAAAGGGTTTAATGCACCATTTATTGGCTTGCGTATGACATGTCATCATAAATCACAAATAATTTCTCTTTAGACAATGTTCTGTACGTTCTTGTCCTAAACCTAAACTTAGCTATGTTGGCGCACATTAAATGCATTTTTATCAGAGGAAGAGTTGGAAAAATTCGGTAACTTTGAGCCCCTTGGGGCACCCTTGGGACCTCCGTGGAGTGGGGGGGGGGGGTAGATGCCAAATTGGTTCAAATGCAATTGCAGAATATTAATACACCCATGCTGAGATTTAACGTAGGGAAAAGTGCAGATTTTTTGAAAACTCCTGTAACTATATGCCTCTTGGGGCACCCTTGGGTCATCTGGGGGAGGGTGGGAGGGGCGGAGCGGGGTCCAGTGAAATGTCGGATTGCAACTGCCAATACATATTAATACACCACTGCTGACTTTTAATGTTGGAAAAGTGTGTATTTTCTGAAAAATTCGTTAGCTTTGTGCCGCTTGCGGCACAACAAAAAATGTTTGAAGATTTTTACATTTTTTGAGAGCGATAAAGATACCTGTCGGCAACTATTGTGAGTTGCCAATTTAAAATAAATGTCGTAACTTGGGTTTCACTTTTTCAGCTGACTGTTGTATTTTAGTAAAATTTTCAACTTTGGGCCCTTTGGGATACCTGAAAACATTTTTTTAAAATTTTGTTCCTCTAAGGGGGTATAAAGGGGGCCGAGCAGCAACTTTTCCACACCCTGCCGATTTGAAATAAAAAAATTAATTTTCGATACTCCTCCCTATTGAACATGTAACTAAAATGGTTTGAAATGCGTTGATATTTTCCACCACTGTGCAATGTAGCTTGCTTAAGCTAGCATAATACACAATGTAGCTGCCACATTGAATGCCAACATTGCTCGGATGTAGGAAATAAACATTAGATATTTCCTGGTTCAGAATGAAAGTAAAGCAAATCAACCTTAATTCAACACTAAATTTTCGAAATGTCCGACTTGTGCTGCAATGCAATGGCAAAGCCTTTGATCAAGATTTCGCCGAACTCCCTCAATCATATCTGGTGTAATTGTTTGACGGATCTCAACAATACATTGCCTTAGATCCTGAATGGTCCCCGGGTGATGTAGTGCTGTGCCTAGCTTGTTCCTAAGATATCCCCCGTAGAAAGAAGTCTGGAAGGGTTAGATCAGGGCTTCTGGGTGGCCATTCTACTGCTCCTCTTCTCTCAATCCACCTGTCACAAAAGGTCTGATCAAACCACTCCCGTACATTGCGTCCAAAGTGGGGAGGAGTCCCATCGTGCTGATACCATACGGTATTAAGATGGGCAAGTGGCACTTCCTCCTCGATGAATGGTAGAATCTCGCCTTGGTGCACGTGTAAATACTGTTCAGCATTTAGTGGTCCATCAATGAAGAATGGTCCTCTCGACTGTGAACCCACAAACCCTCACCACACATTCGTGCTGGGATTGTGTTGGTGGTGTCCCTCAATTGTATAATGTGGGTTTGTGATGCTGTATTGACGTGTGTTCTGTTTGTTAGGTAATACGTGTTATGAAATATGGGCTTCACCAGTCATTGCCAGAGGGAGTAGAAATGTGGCATCACCACCAGTGGATTCAACAACCCATTGTGGAATTGTAGTCTTCTATCAGTAGGGGGTATTTGCAATATGGCACAGACAGACACCCCCACCGACAAAAACCCACTACCCGTGTGTGGGTGTTTTGTCGATCTGAAGGAGGGGAGCGCTTTTTTCTACCTTTTTCCGTTTTCATTTATCTGGAGGTGGTTGGGAAAGTACTTTTTGCTACCTCCTAAGACCTGAACAAATAGACCCAAAAAAAATGGCTTCCCGCATGCAAGATTTCATCGAGCTGGATGGGGGTGGGGCACTTCCCGCTCGCGGGTTTATGTTGATCTGGAGGAGAGGGAAGCTTCCCAAGCATGGGATTTTATCATTCTGGAGGAGGGGGGACGCTTCCCGCGCGCGGGTTTTCATCGATCTGGAGCAGGGTGGAAAAGTGCTTTTTGCTACCTCCTATCAAGAGCACTTTGAAAAAAAGAATCGCTTTAAGCACGCGGAAATTCGTCGATCTGGATTGGGGGGGGGGGCTGCTTCCCGCGCGCGGGATTTCATCGATCTAGAGGAGGGTATAAAAGAGTTTTTTGTTACCTTTTTAACTGGAAGTGCGGCCATAGGCAAGATGGGTCTCCGGGTCGAGGTCAAAGTCGGTCAAGGTCATCCATGGTGGAGGGCCTTTTGCTACCAAAATGTGTCCTTTTACTACCTCAGTGTCCTTTAGTACCTAAAATGCCCTTTTGCTGCATGAGTCCTTTTGCCAACTAAATCTGTCCACTTCCAAGCAGGTAGGTCACGTGACCGGAAGTGAAGTCATCCGAGGGGGCAGTGCAAATGCTTCACAAGCATTCGCTTTGTAAGAGCTCATGAATGCTTTCAGAGCATGAAAATAACGAATTAGGAACAGCATGGGGGTACCAAAATTCGAGTTGTGAAACTCTCGAATGCTTCAAAGTGTAAAAAATGACAAATTAGCAGCATTTTGAGGGGTTCCCCAAACTGGAGGGGTCGTTCTAATGTTCTGTGCTTTCGAATTGTAATAACTCTAAAATACTTCGGAGTGTGCAAATGGCGAATTGCCAACATTATGGGAGTCCCAAAATCGAGGGGGGGAGAGGATAGTGCAAATGCTCTGTGAGCATTCAGATTATGAGAATGACAAATTGTTAACGGCACTCGTAAGAATGGCAAATTAACAACATTCGAGGGACTCAGGAGTGTAAATGCATTATGTGCTTTCACATTGTGAGAACTCTCACGAGTGCTTTACAGGGTGACGAATTAGCGACATTAGGGAGTCCCCAAATCAGATAGCCTAAAAGTTGCTATTATAAACTTTCACGTACTGAAAATGCATTGATGTAGTGAGCTTGTCATAAGTACCGGTTTCCAGACCACCCATGAGATAGGTACATGGCTCGTTTTTGGATTTTACATGCGGTTCCCCAGTAGGTCTACTACTAGGCGTATTCCACATTGCAGCTTTTTTTTTACATGTGGTTTCCCTTCCTGAAAAGACCTATCCATACGGTATTCAAGTTCACTAAATTCCGCTCCCCACTCGCCTTTTCGCCAATATTTCTTTCTTTTCATCATCCATCTCGTTGTGCAGACGTATCCTTTTAGCTGCAGCTTTTTTTGCTAGTCTCTCTTTTCTCTGCGCTTTGGTGTCTGGAGCACAAGCTTTCCTCATTGAAGCAGTGGTGTTTTTTTTCAAGCGCTCTTCTCTCTGAGCTTCGGTTTCTCCAACACGAGCTTTGCTCATTGGAGCAGTTGTTTTTTTTTTTCAATCGCTATCCTCTACGAGCTTCTGTTTCTCCAGCTCGAGCTTCGCTTATTGATCATTGAAGCAGCATTTTTCTCCAAACTCTTTTTTTCAGATCCGGGCAAGAGTCCCATCTTTCCCGTTCCAATTCTCTCTTTTCCATTTTGCGCTTCTCCTCCCACGCGGAAAGATCCTCCTATTTTCTCCGACAGTTTCTCCAATAAAGATAGTCTCCGAACTGCTTTCTCTCTTTCTTCTAACTTTTTATCATCGTTCACGTTTTCCTCTTCTTGCATTTTGAGTGCTTGCTATATTAGCCTTTCCTTCTCCTCATCGTCGCTCATCACGTCGACATCCAAGTCAAAGTCATCCACGTACTCTTTCCGTATGCCCGAGTCGTAGTGGCCGATAGCTCGGGTGTCTTCGCCATTTTCCTAGGTGAACCTCTTTTCGTACAGCGAGAGGAGGGATTTCGAAACTCGCCCTATACTCAAGTCGTGTCCGACGCTGGAGATTTTCGCCTAAATACCTTTTTAATAATAATAATAATAATAAATTTTATTTCGCTCGTAGGGCGAAAGGGAAGTGCAAGGGTTCGCCTATCAAACCGCTGACAGCAGACCAAAGGAAAAAGAAGATGGTAGGGAACTGGAAAATTATGGGTTCCAAATAGAATGTTCAGGGCGACGAAGGAACGGGGGAAGGGTGGAAGTGATTAAGTGTTTTTTGAAGGAGACAAGCTTTTGTGCCACTGTCGTCAATTTCAAGGTGGATTTGTAATCATCAAAGAACAAGTGCTTCTTGACAAACAATCTCCGGATTCCTTTGTTTTTTTAATGATCTCTTTTTTCCATGTTTTAACTCCGTACACCTTCCCTCACAGTCCGACGAACTCTTGGATGGGTACGCTGCTCATATTGTCTTTCATCTTTGCCAGGACCTCCTAATTTGACTCTGAGAAAAGGAGGTAGTCTCGGGGGTAATTGCTCGTATTGAAACGATCTCGGTTCTGGAGCATGTCCTCGAACACGTCGTCAGTTAAGATTCGGTAGGAAAGGCTGTCCGTGTCGGTAAAGAGGAGCTTTACTTGGTCTCAGTACTTTGGCCGAATAAACTCGTAATGGAACTCGTACATCGTGAGTTTAGACAAAACTAAAATGGAGAATCCCGGGTAAGTAGGGAGATCGCACCAAACGATTCGAATACGCCGGTTGATCTGCATGTGGTTTTCGTTCAAGATCTTGATGGAGTTAGCATGGGGTGAAGACATGTATTTCAAAACCATTTTACCATCGGTGCATAGCTTGACGTCAAGCCAATTTTGTTTGGTTCCATGGTCTTGCCGAAAACCGAGTTGTTCAAGAGTTTAAAGTAGTCCTTCTCGAACGGAGTGCTCACCACTTGCCTTTTCACGGTGTTGAAGTCTACGTACTCCCTCTTCCACGGTTTCTGGTTGAAGGTGAGGACTCTTCGGATGTGGCGGAGAACTAGCCCGTGCCGTCTTTAGAATTTCAGGTTCTGGTAGAGGACGACGTACTTCTTCTTATGCAGAAGATTCGGAACGACCTTGGTGTTGGACGAAGATTTAATAGTGTGATTTAAGTCTTTGGCCAAATCTCTAGATTAAGGGGACAAGAATTCCTCCCTAATTTCGATCTTCTCCTGAGTTAGGGGGGGGGGGTCTCTCTGGGATACTCGAGATCCACCTCCAGGATGTATCCAACATCTGCGTCATCCGGCACGGTGTCTACGTCTAAGGTCCTGATTTACTCCCTCACCAGGTAACGGTTGTTCATGTCCATGTCTATTAAGTGGGTGGAGGGTTCGCGAGGCCGAAGACGAGTGTGAAGAGTTCCTACTTGGATTTCATCATTTTGAGCAGAGCTGCCCAGCTAAATCCCAGAGTGGATACGTATATACCAGGGATCCAAATTGTTGTTTTCCTGGCAAAGGATTCTAAAATCTTTGAATATGCCAGCACGAAAACATTCGTCATTTGGTAGATCTCGTGGTACGAACCAAATTTTTTCGTTTTCATCTTAAGCCAAAAGTTAAGCCCCCGAACGTACTCGTCACCCGCTAACTTTTCATCTTTCAGCTGGGAGAATAATGACGTTCTCGGTGGTAGTTCTTCTTTATCGAAAATTGACATGTCTCACGCGTGCTCGTAAGGGTAGACACCGGAGTCCAAGGTGGCTTCGAGGATGGAAAATCCGACTTTACTTTTTTTGTGGTTCTCCACCAGAGTGTCCAGCAAAGCATTCAAGAAACTCAGACTGTTCATGAATCGAAGATTTACACCTTTACTTTTAATAGTCATGCTCTGAAACTTTTCCGCATTTCGGCTAGTGACTTCCGCTTTTCCCTTGAACTTCTGCACGGCGGATACAAGGAGGTGCATGTCGTATCCTTCTAAGACGTGGAATACGACGGGAGTGGCTCTCCGTTCTCGAGCACTCAAATTGCATTTCGAATGAGCGGCTCCCCTGTACTTCCCTCCAATGTGGCAATGGTCCCAAACCTTTTACTTGCTAAAATTCTTCTTGGGGTCTTTGCAGTACAAGGGTTTTTCGTAGTAATGACAGACATTGGTGTGAGAGTAGCTGTCTTTTTCGGCTGGGATGAGCTTGAGGCGTTTCACGTCTTTCAACAGCATAAGGTAATCTTGACCTTCTTCTACCATGCATATGTAAAACACGTTGATGGTGTCTTCTCCCAAGTAATATTGCTTGCTAAAATCTCCCCGTTTGTCCCACAACAATGTAACCAATGCTGCAGGGAGAGTGCTGATGGGTTTTAGTCGTTGAACTCATTGATGCTTCGGACTTAGCGGTTTGCATGGGGCAAAGGATACTCTCAATATCAGCATAGACAATGTGCGGGAAGGGGTTTTTAAGGTTGAAGTGCCGAAAGTAGAGAAAGTTTTTTCCTGGTTATTTGAATTTAAGCGCTTGCATGGGGTTGAATTTCACGCATTTTTTCTGGTGAGTCGAGAGCATCCATTCCTTTCCGAACCTGCAAAAGAACTTGGCGTGACTGCCTGTGCCCCGGAAGCGTAAAAATCCGGCTATGTCTCTAATGGAGCAGTAATGGGTGTTCACCGTTCCATAGTCTTCGTCATATTTGCGCCCAGCTTGAGAATATCTATGGGTTGACCATCTAAATTTGTAGAGACACGAAGCGGGTACAATCCTTCACGGTGTGAAAACCTATAACATTAACCTCTTGAGGACCAGGCTCTCTCAGCCATACTACTTGCAGCTACCAGCATGTCTTTTGCTTCCCTGCAGTGCACTGGATTACTTCCCTGCTATCGCATTTTTAGCTTTCAGAATTTCGCGAATTAGTTTCAAATTAATGAAAAAATATATTTTCATTAACATATTATCAAATTATTGGAATTATAAGCAAACAGTGAGCATCCTTACAACAATGTACTTGTATTATAAGAGCCCAGGAATATCCTTACAGTACTAATAATTATTGGACTCCATGAAAATAATGGTATAATAGTAGGAATTACTATTATAAATAAGTAAAACTAGTCCAATAATAACAAATATTTATTTGTACATGTAGTACAAATAAATAATAAATAATAAATTTTCTTTATTATATATTATTCACTGCAGTCTTTTATTTGCGTTCTGAAAACGATTTTTTTTATCGACAGGTTAAAAAATTGCAAAATAAAGCATGCAAACAAATCATTTTGGTTCCCATTCCGTAAATTTGGGTCAAAAGGGAAATTTCAAATTTTTGTATTGTTGGATGGAGGTCTCATGGATCTCTTGATCAAGAACGCCATTTGCATTTCAAATGAATACTTTTATTTGGGCCCAGGCCAACGTTAAAGTTAGCCCACGTTTTACCCAAAAAACAAACATTTACAAAAAGACTCCAACCGCTAAATCACCACAACAATATACAGCCTCCAACAATGGACAGTACAGCGTCATGCGTGATTATCGTTATGCACCTGCCGCAGCATTCCCCTCTTATAAGCACTAATGAGGCTTTACTGATTACAAATTAACAGCTATCTAATTATAGCATGCAAACAACGGCATAAAACGCAAGAATACAAAAATGCTGAAACTTGAACACAAGGCACAGAGTTGAAATATTAAATAATAATGAGGCAAAACAGCGTTTATACGTCGAAGAATAGGAATAAAGAAATAATAATTAATTTTGAAATGGTAGACAATTTTTACATGCCCGCATAAGAAACCCTATCAGCGAAACGTAACAGATAGAGGCTAGCAATGTAAAACTTCACCAGACAACAAAATATCATAATATCACGCAACTACATGCGACACAATCGGCAAGTAGAAAGTTGACAAATCACTCTATCGGTAATACAAAATACGTCAGTCAATGAATATTAATCAGAATAAAGTGCAAAACACAACTTCATGATTTCATTCAGTCTAGTACCAGTCACAATTTTTGTAAGGGGGTCAGCCGGCATTTCGGTACTCGGACAGAAATTAAGGCAGATGTTATTCTTGAGTATTTCGTCCCGTACATAATTTATTTTCCGAAGATAGTGTCTCGAATGACTACTACCACCATTGGTCAAGAGATCCATAGCAGAACGAGAGTCCGTGAACACTGCGATTGGAAAATTCAAAGTTGTAGGGCTGATCTCTGCAAGCAATCCCCGAAAACAAATTAGTTCCTTCGTTAGGTCTGACATAGCACTGACTTCCGCTTCACAACTTGAGTGCGCAACGAGGGGCTGTGTCTTACTGCTCCATACTACAGGCGAAGAAGAAGAAGACGGGCTTTATTTAAAACATAATTAAAACAAAATACATTGATAGTGGGTTGAAGACCAAGGTCTTTTACGAGCCCAGTACAAAAATAAATTGAATAAATGACTACAATGACTACAATGAAATAATAATAATAAAAAAAATACATACATAATAGTCAATTGCACAATAGTGCAATCACACATAGGCGAATGTTAAAAAATTAAAGAAAATTACACAATAAATTATTCGGAAAATGGAAAAAATTGGGAAAAAAAATAAAACTATGCAAAGCACTGTAAACAAAAACAGAAAACACCTAAAAAAAATGACGTTAAACAATGTAAAAAAAAAAGAATCTAAATGCAGAATAAAACGTTATAATTATATAAGTAAATGGAGAAAAATGGAATTTAATTTTCAGGTTAGTAATGTGGCATTGGTAAGGCAGTGTTTAAAATAATTTTTTTTTAAACTATGGGCACTTGAGCTCTGGATTATGTCAGGAGGAATGGCATTCCAGATGGTGGATACTTGACCAACCAAAGACATCTTGCTGCTAGTAGTTCTACTAAAGGTCTGGTGACATTTTAGCATGTTTCTAGTAGGATAGCTATGAACATTAAAATTGAACTTTACAAGATTGTGTCTGTTTTTATAAATATAGACACCACCACTTCGGTAAGTGATAAGATCATGAATAGGAAGAATGTTCAGTTTACAGAAAAGTGGGAGACTATGGTCTTTTGAAGGTCGATGCAAAATGATTCGGACAGCTTTCTTTTGAAGTTTTAATAGTCGTAATTTATTCGTTTTTGACGTGTTCATCCAAACAAGTGTACAATAATTTAGATACGGTTGAATAATTGCATGATACAGTTAGGTAAGACATTTAGTAGGTAGCTCGTCTCTTAGTTTATGTAAGATGCCATCGGCTTTAGAAATTTTGTTGGACATGAAGTTGATGTGGGGATTCCAATTAAGATGTGGGTCAAGTTTTAGGCCTAAAAAGGTAATGTTTGAGACCTCCTTTAATTTGCATTTATTTATTACTAAATTAGGCATGTGGTTGCAAGATTTTTGTCGGATTCTAAAAATCATAAAGTTCGACTTTTCGATGTTGAGAGACAATCTATTCAAATTAAACCAATCAGAAATTTTATTAAGTTCAGCATTTATGGTTTTCTCAAGATTTTTTTAATCTTTGCCTGAAAGATATAAAGTAGTGTCATCCGCAAAAAGAATTGCAAGCAAATTGGAAACAGCTGGCAACTCATTAACATAGATTAACATAGATTAACATAGAAGAGCCTAACATGATTAAAATGCCACTGACACCTTTACTGCCTTCTACTGAATCCCAGGAGGCGTCGCTATAAGTCTTCAATTCGCCCATGTCACCCAATCGGTAATGAATTTTCCTATTGGCTGTGCCTTTGAGGTACCTCCACACCCTTTTAAGTGCTGTCAAATGTGCGAGTTTCGGTGCCGCCGATTGTCTGGCTAACTGCACGACAGTGAAGAGAATATCTGGGCGACTTCGTATCCCCAAGAACATCAACGACCCGAGCATTTCCAGATAAGTGGTTTTATCAATTGGGAAAGAGTCTATACAGGCACCTAGAGGTTTCGAAGTGGCGGAGACAGTCTTCACGGGATTGACATCAGCTAATTTAAAATATTCTAGTTTGTCTTGTATGTACTTTGCATTGGAAAGGGTAATAAATTGATCTGTGTATTCTATCTCATATCCGATGTATTTCTGGTTTTTGACCTCTACTATATCTAAGTGCGTTCGTAAGGCAGTTAAAAAGGATTGGTAGATATTTTCGTTTTTCACACTGATCATCTTATCATCGACGAAGAGGCATAAAATGAGTAGATTGTCACCAGTTTTTTGGACAAAGACACATGGGTCGAATTCGGACTTTACGAGACCCAATTGGCGTAAAACTTCGCTTATGTGTTCAAACCAGTTCCGCCCAGATTCCGATAAACCATAGATGGATTTATTTAGCAAACAGACTAACTGCTGCCCATGGTCCCCGGGTGTTTCGTATCCTGGAGGTTGCGTAAGGTATACGACACGTGAAATTTTCCCGAAAAGGTAGGCTGTGGTAGTGTCTAGGAAATGTAATTTATGGTGTAATCGGGCAGAAAGTGCGAGCACTAGACGGACGGAAGAGTTCCTCACGGTGG
>JAHWFP010145814.1:23220-59042 GCA_023313725.1 Lithobius niger
AGAAAATTCAATGCATAGTTATTGCTAGTACGCCATGCTCCCCGTATATCAGCATCCGCATCAGCAGGGGGTTGTGCATTTGTCAGTACGACATGGTGACCTTCTTGCCTTAAATGACTGAGTACTTTTGCTTTCCACAGCAAGTAATCCTTGCCATTAAACAATTTGATCCCTTTATAATATAGGTCTGGGCTATTCAAGGTACTCATGATTGAATCTTGAAGTATATAAATGTTCAACAAAAATATAATCGTGTGTAGATGGCACGGTTTGTAAAGATAGTTGCTATGGACGAGTTGTAAATATTGATTTTTGACTACAAATGGCTAGGAAGGTAGGCATTGACGAGCGATGAACTTACGAAACATTGGACTCTTGCCGGTTAGCTTTCTCTGTGGAAGGGCTTCGCCATCTTAAGTTCTTTTGTCGGTTGTGTTCAGATCGCCGTTTTTTCAGCCTTTCCTGGTTCAAAACCACCGACGTTCGGCTACCAAATGTTGGATGGAGGTGTCATGGATCTCTTGATCAAGAACGCCATTTGCACTTCAAATGAATACTTTTATTTGGGCCCAGGCCAACGTTAAAGTTAGCCCACGTTTTACCCAAAAAACAAACATTTACAAAAAGACTCCAACCGCTAAATCACCACAACAATATACAGCCTCCAACAATGGACAGTACAGCGTCATGCGTGATTATCGTTATGCACCTGCCGCAGCATGTATGCAAGTGAAATATTTTTTACAAAATAAATTCGCAAATTTAACTGTTTTCCAGAAGTTTGGTGAATCGCAAATAAACTCATCCCAGTCGTCAGTTTTTTTTTTACTGCAACTTGTGCATTCAACATTTTTTTCCCCATAACAAATAATATTTTGCTACTTAATTTGCTGGTGGGAAGGGGGTGGGATGCACCTAAATACGTAGATATAAAAGTGGACATCGCACAGATGATTTAAAAAAAATACTGTCATAAGGGTTTTTTGAGCGAAAACACATCATGAGCGTAGCCTAATGTTTGTTGACGTCGTCTGCACGCAAATGGCAACGCCACACAACAAACATTTTTGTTTTAAAAAAATCAACAATTTAAATAGCTAACACGGTCTTTCCTTTCTTTACAAGTCGCACAGTAAGCTAAAAAATGTGTCAAAACAACTCTAAATCGATTTGGTTTTGACCGACGGACAGACCGTATTTGTTAGGCCTAATTAGCAGAAACGAGCCGGTCGGAGCAGCTCACGTAATCGGAAGGCCGGCGCGATCCTCACGGCCTGAATTTGGCCGGTCGGCCGGACGGAAAATGATCGTAATGCAAAGTAAATACGAAGCGTTTTTCTTACCTTGCACTGTGTAGACCACTGCTGGAGTTTCGTTGACGTTGAAATTGAAGTCTGGAGCAATGTATTTATCACTTTAGAGCACATTTCTCACAATAATATACACAAACTATTGAAAAAACCGCAACTAAACGGCTCACTCAACTGCTAACGTATCCTGCAGTTTAGCGGCGCCATTGTTGAACCTAAACGTCCATAATTTTATCCACCAAAACCGCCGTCGTATGTATTGTCAAATTCAATTGGTTAACTGTTTGTGACGTCAACACGGTTCAGGCCAATAATACGATGATACTGGCCGAAAACAAACAAGCGATTGGCACGATACCAGACAAAAGAACACTCATTGTTGTAGGATGGGGCAGCACGACGTACATGCGTACGCCCTGGTAGCGCGCCATTGACAATGTTTGACATACATGCGTACGCGCTGGTAGGCAAGAGGTTAATGGAAAGATCGTTCACCTTATCGAATTTATCGATTTACTGAGCTTCAAAGGATAAGAAATCATGCTGGTATCGAGCATATTTTCGAATTCTAGATAATCTTCCAGGTATTCGCTGCTCAATCCTGGCATTCAGTATCAGAAGGGGGTAAGTGCTACAGTTGGCGATTTTCAGATTTTTCTTCTGGCACATACCTCCTTCTTGACTCTAGATGGCGTTACCAACAACAAGCAATCTCACTGCAAAAGCTACTGTACGTGCTGTGCAAGAAGGAGGTAAGTGCCGCTGAAAACTGTTTGCAACACTGGGACATACCCCCTTCTGGCACAAAATTTCATTTTAAACCTAAAATTTTTAATTATAAATTAAATTGCGTGTGTTAAGTACTATTTACACACCTCTTTAACATGCTGACAGACATTTTTGTTGAGGTAGATGAAGTTCAGTTTCCATGTGTATTAGGGTCACACGACGTTTTTTACCTCTCCTGAAAAATTTAGTTTTTGGCACTTACTCCCTTCTGATACTGAACGCCAGAATTGTAAACCCACGGCAAGTACCGAGTACAAAAAGCATTTCTGGTCGTTTAACTTTTGGACACTAACCACGTCGTATGACTTGCTGGTGAGCGCCTTAGGGAGTGGAATGTGGGACGATGCCTGCAGCGATTTGTACTTTTCCACCCTGATGATGAGGTTGTTCAGTCTTGAAATAACCCAATCACTTCCATGGTCGGCGAAAGCGTCGATGGAACCATGAATCTTGTCTAATGCTTCGTCTAAGAGCACCGGAATATCATTGGCGTTGTAGATTTCCGAGTATCGGGGCCAGAAACCCGCCTGAATTTTGGTCGTATCCCTGACGACTTCGACCCTCAAGCAGATTTAGGTCTCGCAGTTGACCATCTGGTTTAGAGAAACCAGCTAAAGCAATTGTAAGGCCAACCAAATCAACAGTAGAAACTGTAGTGGATCGATGAGTCCCAATTCATCAGGCAGTGTAACTCGTATTAATGGTGGCGGACCCCCTGCATTTGGAATAGATGAACGCAATCCCTCAGCTACACGGGTAACTTGTTGAGAAAACACTCGCATTCTTCTTTCAGAATGGACGAGTGCCCCGACCGAAGGTGATTGCATAGTCGATGTTGGGAAGTATTTATTTCTGCGTAGTAAACACAAGTGAAATATTTTTAGTATCCATTCTGAAAATATAAAATATTTATCCTTTTTTATTTATTAGGAAGAAAAAAATTTGAGGATGGGAAGACAAATATTTTTTTTATTTATTGCATTGAAATATTTTTACATAGGAAAAAAGAGACGGACATATTTTTTTGAGATTGCTATGTTGTACGTCCAACTGTTGAACTTGGCATCATAGCCCTTCCATTTAACGAAGTAAAGCATTTTCCCATCTTCTTACGTAATACTTGTTCTACTAAAAAAAAATCAGGAACTACAATTTTTTGTAGTTCCGGTTTGTAAAAGCCTCCGAGCACTCGTTCACCCAACTCGTCTTTTAAAGAAAAGTAACCAGCTAGTTTTTTTTTTTTTTTGCACTTTACGAATAGTAAAGACTTTGTCAGTAAAATTTGCAAATGCCCTTTATCGAAAATTTTCTTAACTTTAGAAATCCTGACTTTATTTCCTAAGGCAAATTTGGGTTTGCTCAACAACCATTTAGTACTTGTCCGTCTCAACAACGGCTCGTGAAATTTTGTTACTTCCTCCGGTTTAAGTCTTATGACAGGATGAACCGTGTTATTGTAATTGGAAACTAACTCGTCGATAATGTACGTCCACTCGTAAGTCCCCCCTACCTGGTGAATCTTTTCCACATTCGAGTTTTCAGCATTATGTTGAAACGTCCTACCACTCTAACTTTCTTTTCAGAGTACATCGAGTTCATGGTGATGTTGTTACGCTTAAATAGGGCTTTGAAGTCTTTATTGTAGAACTCGCTACCTAAATCACTACGTAAATTTTTAGGGGGTGTTTCTCCCGCGAGTATTTTCTTGAAAGCTTCGGTAACATCTATGCCGGATTCATATTTAAGTGGAAAGGCCCAAGCGAACTTGGACGTGCATTTAATGCAGTTTAGTAGGTAGTTAATTCCTTTATTTGGATTAGCGTAAGGTATCATTTCAACCAAGTCAGCCTGCCATAAATCGTTCGCGCTCAGTACAATCACTTTCCATATCGGAAAATCTTTTCGGGTTGATTTCTGAAGTTCTTTTACGAGTTGATCCTTTTTTTTCCCATTCCAAAGCTTAGTTTTGTTTTCATGATTTTCTTAGCGATCGAATCGCCTAGCTATTCCCTCTACGCCAGAGAAGGATCGTATCTCACTCTTTGAACTTTGGCAATTAGGACTTCATCGGCGGCGTGCCGATTTTTTAAGTAAAAACTCTCGGAATAAGCGATATCGTATTCTTTGCACGCTTTTGTCTAGTTTATTAATTCCAGGATCTCCTCGAGCCAATATTTTTTACAGTTTGGTTCCTGTGACGCAGCATTGGTATCCTGGCAAATGCATATCGAGAAGTAACTTATTTATGATTTTATTTACGATTCTTTTCCCAGACTTGATAAAGGAAGCTCTTTTCGCAAAAATAAACTTGCATTTGCGGTTATTTTATGCGGTGTTAAAAACGGACGGTTCGGGTTTGTGAGAAGAGTAATGTTTACACTTAGACGCAGTACCTCATCTTGATATTTTTTGTTTCCATGGTTCTTTGTTTTATATACGAATTTTTAACATAAACCTAAATTTTGATAAGCCACCCTTTTTCCCCCAAGCAGTTATGATTTGTCTTTGCTGCATTTCTGCTAAAATTTTGACCATCTCATTTCTATGCCCGTCATGGCCGGCCAAAGCAGATTTATACAAAATCCTGAGTCGCTTTATCAAGTTATTGGGGTCGTCGTAATATTTGTAATCAACTTTGCTCGAATAACCCACTTTTTAACCATGCTTGTCCCTTTTTTCTTCGATTTCTTGTCTTCCCAAATCGGAGTGATGATCGATGTGTACTTGGCGCTACGTTTGGACTTGTGTTTATTGGTAGCTGGATCGTTGTTCTGGAATATTGCGTGAGTATTTTTTAACTTACCCACATAAGCTGCTTTAACATCTAGCGTGTAGGAAGTTTCTTTCAAATCTTTATGAACTTGCGAACTCCAAAGTCTGTGTCTTTCCAAATACTGTTCCCCAATGACCACTATGTCATTTTCAAAAATGTTAACCAATTTATTCTCGAAGGTTTTTGTTTTTAGTCTCATATTGTAGTCCAAAAACTGGGTCAGTCTCCTTCGGATTTTGGTAAAACTTTATCAAGAAATATTTAGCAGTTTCTCCAATTACCTGGCCAGGTAACAAACTAATGAGGGACCTTAGAGCGACTATGTTAGGAAGTTCCAGCGAGGTAGAAATGCGTCTATGTTGTATCGTGGAATATGAAGGGGTGATTTTAGAACCGATGCTCGTAGAGGCATATTCAGTTGTGGTCTCGGGAGGAATTCCCATTATAGGAGCTTTTGCCGGAGTTGGATATTCAGTGCGACTGTAATTGAGAGGGGTCGTCAATGTTTTCTCACTAGGAGTTACAGCTAGGGAAGGGGATGGGGATACACCCGATGCTTCATAGTCTCCTTATCATAGTCTTCATAGTCATAGTGCTTCATAGTCTCCTTATCATAGTGCTTCATAGTCTTCCTCTTTGGTAGCTTTAATCGGTGTAGTTTGTGTGTGCAGCACTATAGTTTTTACACCACCGACCGATGTTGGTTTTAGAGCGCTAACTGCTGGTTTCAGCATGCTTACTACCGGGTTAAAAAATTCTTGTAGCGATTCTTCTTGTTCTCTCTCACACAAACGTTGATTTTAAAACTTCTTAGTTAAACGTCTTTTGAGTTTCGTGATTTCTCATTCTGTCTTCATTCTTTTGTTTAATAGGCAAAAACGAACGTTTATATCTCCCCTTGTTTCATGTTTTGTTAATCAATAAAAAACCATAAGGCTTTTCCTAACAGTTTTTACACGTCTTAAAGTCCTAAAATTACACGTAGCGGCCAATGTAATTCTCGTCAACGTGTTTTAAAATTAACTCGTCAATGGGAAAAAGGATTAATAAATTTGCGTTTCTCCTACTACATGGTTTGGAGTTCTTGTGTAGGACTGACTGCAATAAAAAACATCCCTTGAGCCCTTAAGTGAAGTAACGTTCAATGTCGTTTTGTTTGTCTAAAAGCCAATCGTCAAAAACAATCAGGTTTCAAAGGTTTAGGTCCAGTTCTTTGGGCGGAATTAAATCTATTTGAGAAACGTGAAAAAAGCAACATTCTGTCAAATGTTTTCATCAATTTCACCAAATATGGACTGCAAAGCTTTGCACTTTGATTGACATAAAGTTTTACTGTAAATAAATAACTGGTCGTAGTCGAGCCATCTTTCGTTACAGATGAAATTAAACAATAATTTACTTTTCCTTCAATTTCAGGACTGTGTAATTAAAATTAAACACCTGATATTTGAGGGTGCTGCAAATGAAGAATTGATGGAATGGACCTCCTTGGTTGACCTTATCACCTAAACAGTGGCCTAATAATCTTGTTGTTGAGAGCAAACCAGAATTTCCTGAAGAAGTAACTCAAGCTCCTGTTGCTGTGGAAAATGCTATACCACCTTTAATGATGATAGAACGTTTCTGGTCACTTCTTAAATTGTTACGGGTGACTGCATGGATTTTACGCTTTGTTTTGAGGTTGCGTAAGAAAATCATTAGTTCAAGTGACTGCTTAACGACGGAAGAAGTGGAAACAGCTAGAAATCATTGGGCTGGGTGCAAAGGGACCATTTCAGTGATGAAATTTCACAGTTAGTGAGTGGAAGAGGGATTTTGACACCTCAGTCAAAATTCAGAGATTTAAAGCCCTTCATGAACAAAGCTGGTTTCTTGAGGTTGGGCGGAAGATTGGAAGAGGCCAAGATTACGGATGACAAACGACACCCTACAATTTTGCCAGGAAATCATGTCTTCACCAATCTTCTAGTGATGCACCATCATCTTCAGTTGTTTCACGCTGGTGTAACTGAAACATTATCCGACCTGAGAACCAAATTTTGGATTCTGAGAGGCTGAGAAACTGTAAAGAGAGTGCTGCATACTTGTGTGACGTGTGCAAGAAATCGTTTGAAAGCTGGAAAAATTGTAGAAGCTCCATTACCCGATGCTCGAGTTAATCCTGCTCCTCTATTTCAGGTTTCTGGATTAGATTTTTTTGGACCCCTTTATGTTAAAGACAACGTCAATGGCGAATGTAAGTCTTACGTTTTATTGCTAACTTGTGCCGTCACTCGAGCGGTTCACTTGGAGTTGATTCTCAGTCAATCCACAGCTGCTGTTATGATGGCACTCCGTAGATTTATGGCTCGTCGGGGATTGTGTCGTATTTTATATTCAGACAACGCTAAGTCATTTCAGTGCACAAACCGTGAGCTTAAAAAATTGTGGAAACGATTTAGCAGCAAAGAGCTGCAAGATTTCTTCAGCACACAAGGAATTCAGTGGCGATTCATCGCTGAACGTGCTCCATGGTGGGGTGGCTTTTGGGAGCGTCTTGTGCGTTCAATCAAGACTCCCCTAAAGAGAGTGCTTGGGCAAGCCAAGTTAGGCTACGAAGAATTGTTGACAGTGCTAATTCAAATACAAGCTATTGTCAACTCCCGTCCAATAACTAGGGTTTCTGATGAGCCCCAAGACACTGAGTCACTCACCCCTTCCCATTTCCTGGTTGGAGCAAGACTAACTTCGCTTCCAGACAAGTCAGCTTGGCTGGGAAAAAGTACTGGAGTTGACCTACAGTGCCGTTGGAAATATTGTCAACGACTGACGAACATGTTTTGGGTTCGATGGAGACAAGAATATCTCCTACAGTTGACATCAGCTCACCATCAACAAAATGTGGGCGAAGAGTTTGTGCCAAAAGTTGGAGATCTGGTGCTTATCAAAGAGAACCGAGTCGCTCGTCATCTTTGGCCGTGGGCAGTTGTTGAAACCCTCAACCGAGGTCGAGACAATAAAATCCGTTCTTGTCAGCTTAGGCTGAAAAATAAAAATCGGGTTCGTCGGCCCGTTCAATTATTATTTCCACTGGAAGTTGTAAACCGCCGGGCCCGGAGTGTAAAGTATTTTATTGTGGCATGGCCACATTAGTGCACGAGCAAATAGCTCATTTCTGTAGTTTTTGTATTGTTTAAGGTTAAGCATAGTAATCAAGCAAGATGCTTGTAGTTGTATACAAACGTTTACAGAAAGTAAATGTTCATTTCTTGTTGTCGTTAATTCAGTGTCAAGTTTAATGGTGCAACAAATGTGTAGCAATTTAAGAAGTGAGCTGAAACGTTCTATCATCATTAAAGGTGGTACAGCGTTTTCCACAGCAACAGGAGCTTGAATTACTTCTTCAGGAAATTCTGGTTTGCTCTCAACAACAGGATTATTAGGCCACTGTTTAGGTTATAAAGTCAACCAAGGAGGTCCATTCCACCAATTCTTCATTTGCAGCAATTTCCGTGCAGAACTCCCTCTGGATATAAAGTCGGCAGGATTGTCTGACCCAGGACAATGTCTCCATCGAGAAGAATCAAACAGCTTCTGAATCTGTGGTACTCTGTTTGATACAAATGGTTTCCAATTTCGTTCAGCAGATTGAATCCAACAGAGTACAACTGTAGAATCTGTCCACATAACAACGTCTAATTCTGGGAATCCTAAGGATACTTGGACAGATTTGGCTAGCCGAGCTCCGATTAATGCTGCCAGTAGCTCGAGGCGTGGTAATGTAAGTCGTTTCACAGAAGCTACTCTTCCCTTGCTTATAACTGATGACGCGACTGCTGCATCATTTACCTCTGAACGCAAATAACAGACCGCTCCATAAGCTATTTTCTTGCATCACAGAAGACAGGAAGTTGTTGATTAAGACGACCAAAGTTCGTATAAGCAATAGGCTCCTCAAAACAACGATTAATGCGTATTTCTTTTAAGTGAGGAAGATCCGAAAGCCATGCATCAAAAACTTTTTGTAAGTTTTCTGGCAAAGGGTCGTCCCATGGAATTTTCAGTTCCCAGACCTGTTGGAAGGGATGTCGTATCTGCACAATGACAGGTGAAGCAAATCCCAAAGGATCGAAAATTCGGGCTGAATACTGCAAAAGTTCTCTCTTGCTTTGGCATTTCCCTGAGACGACTTCCTGCAAGGACTTCATTTGTAAGGACAAGGTGTCTGATTTAGGGTCCTATCTGAGGCCAAGAACCTTTGCCGTTCTTCTCTTTCTTGAATCAAGAGTGAATCTGGGGCAGATTTTGAAAGCCATTCACTTCTTATTTCTGTCAGTAGCACTTCCGAATTTGAAACCCACTTTTTCAGAGACATGCCAGCAGTCTCCATAATTATCCGTTACTCTTGACAAAACTTAAAAGTCTCTTCCACTGACCTATCATCCGAGACTAAGTCATCTACATAAAAACTGCGGTCTAATTTACTGCAAGTTTCAGGAAAGTCAGCTGCCTTTTGGTTTAAGTGGTATCGTATCGTTCCAGCTAGGAGGTAAGGAAAGGAGGTTGCTCCGAACAAGACTCGAGACATCCGAAATTCTCGAAGACGAGGCACCTTTCCAGGACTCCAGTCCGAATTCACCCACAGAAACCGAGTGACGTCACGGTCCTCTACTGCTAACTGCACTTGAAGGAATGCCTTCTCAATGTCTGCTAAAATGGCGATCTTGTGACTACGGAACCTTAACAAGACACTGACCATATCTGGGTTGAGGTTGGGCCCAGTCCACAAACAGTCATTTAATGATTTACAGCCCGGTTCATGCGCGCTTGCATCAAAAACCACTCTGACCTTAGTTGTCAGACGTTCTTCTTTAATGATGGCATGGTGTGGAATATAGCACAACCCATCTGAAACATCAGCCTTTGTAACAACTTCTTCCGCATGTCCTGCTTCCACATATTGCATGATCGCTTTTTGGTAACGGGGGAATAATTCTGGATCTTTCACAAATTGACGGAGCAAACTGAATAATCTTCCGCAAGCCAAGGCTCTGTTCGACTGTAACTCCTCCAAGGACCGCTTCCACGGAAGACCAACAGTATAACGGCCACCATCAAAAACTATGTTCTCTTCAAAATCTTTATGAACTTGTGCATCGATGTCGGTTAATGGCTGTAGCACGTGTGAGCCTTCTTTGATTCCTATGGAGTCAAGATCCCAACACTTAGAGATCCATTCGTTAGTGTCACAATTTGAAACGGCCGTCAACATTACTGCCAGGCTGCCAGATCCCAGTAATTATAAACCAGGGGCTTCTGCTATTCCATTCAAGATCCAACCAAACTTGCTTTCTGTGGCCATCATCGTATCAGACAAGGGTTATTCCAGTTAACAGCTTCCAATACAAATCCAGACCGATCAACACATCGATCTTCTCCCGAGGTGGTGTCCAATCCTTGAAAATAGCTGGTTGCAGGCTTAATATCTCCATCTGACGAACCAACTGGCTAGACCCAGCTTGAAGAGGTGCAGACGTGATTTCTGGTATAACCAAAAGCTCTACATCTTCTAAATGGTCACTGCTTGGACTTCTTAACGTTGTTGTTACGACAGGAAAATGTCGCCGAATTCCACCTAAATCAATGAATCCTTTCACAAATAAGGACTCTGAACGAATCATTGGTAAGGCCAGTGTCTTCACCAAATCTTCTCGGACGAAGCTACGATGACTCCCGTCATCAAATAAAACACAAATGCGTGCTTTTCCCTCTGGACCCTCCGCCCAAGCAAGTGCTACTTTCATCTGAACCTAAGATATTACATCTTGTTTTGTCTTTATGACGTTTTGGACAACAGCAACTTCTTTTGCAGGTTCCAAGTTCTTGTTCTCTGAAGTATTTGATCTTTGCTGACAAAGCAACGGATGATGCTTACGATTACACACTTAGCATTTTTTCTTGAAACAGCGGACTGCGGGATGTCCAAGCCTTAGGCACTGAAAACAACGACCAGTCTTTTGTACTATCTCCGAGCGTCGTTTAGGTTCCATGCTCTTCGTACAGATCCAAGTTCGATGTTCAGTCGAGCTACAAAATTCGCACAACGTGTCAACTGACCGTGCCTTAGAAACTGATTTGTCTGCTGCATTTGTTGCTTCAACGACTAGCGATTTGGAAGTAAGAGCAGCAGATCTAGGTTTTCGCCTTTCTTCCACATTAGACTCCTTTTCTTGTGCAGAGGACTTGCCAGCAGGCTTAGCACCTACTACCAATGCAGTCCTCTCTCGGCCTTCAACTTCTTTACACAGAAAATCCATCAATTCATCAGCTTTGCATGCTTTTGCTTTAGGTTGACGATTCCATACAGTTAAAATGGATTCAGGTAGTAATTTGAGAAGAACAGGACTTCATAAACAACTGTTAAGTTGCAATTGACACTCCCAAGGCATCTAAAGCTTTTATTTGGGCTTGACATTCGTCTTAAAGCTGGCGTAAAGCAGACACGTTCACAGCACTTGACAAAGGTTGCATGTTCAAAAGACGATTCATATGTGTCTGAACGATTAACTCCTTTTGCCCAAAACGAGATGTAAGGGTACCAACAGCTATTTTGTAATTGGCAGCACTTAGAGGAATTCCATTGATGGAAGCTCGAGCTGGCCCAGTAAGCAACGACTGTAGATACGAAAATCGTTGAATATCACTAATGCTAGGATTACTGTCAATGGAAGCTTGAAACTGATCCCAGAACCAAGCCCAGTCCAATGATCCACCATCATACTTTCGTATCTCAAGTTTGGGAAGTTTCACATTCATTCGTTGTTGTTCACTTGCACCACTCGGGAGTTGATGGGCTGGTTGTAAAGAAGGCACAGGTGGATGTAGGAAATCTATAATTTTATTATGCAGGGCACTAATATCTCCCACCCACTCATCCGCAACTATTATTATTGTGGCTAACTCTTCCTCTGTACCAGTGGTTGCCATTGCCTCCTATATTTGTGCATTTAAACCTTCTATTTGCTGCACTTTATCTTGCAATTGAGCTCGTAAAACATGCAAAGTAGACACATCCTTGCCCTCTATAGCAGTAGTTAAACGCTGTGCTAATTTTGTTGCTCCACTCTTGAACCCACCGCGCTTCTTACGTAATGCTTCTATTGTTGTCATTATTATTAATGGGTAGTATTGTTAGCAGATTTGAGTTCTTTAGGCCCAATACACTGTTCACTTAAATTTCTCACATTACCTCTAGGTTCCTTTGAGACATTCACTCGTTCTTTAAAACACCTCAAAGTCCGCAAAAGTTTCGGCACCACATTTGTTGCACCATTAAACTTGACACTGAATTAATGGCAACAAGAAATGAACATTTACTTACTGTAAAACGTTTGTCTACAACTTACAAGCATCTTGCTTGACTATAATGCTTAACCTTAAACAATACAAAAACTACAGACACGAGCTATTTGCTCGTGCACTAATGTGGCCATGCCACAATAAAATACTTTACAGAGGGTAGAAATGGAGATTTTTAGGCTTTTTCTTAGGCACGAAAAAGTCGTAGTTTTTAATTTCCATAACATTTTTTATTTACACATTCTTTTAACGGTCACATAATTTCCAAACCCATAAAGTCTTCGTCGGAAAATTTATCATTAGAAACATCTGAATGAGCTACTCCATAGTCTACATTGTACGATAATTTCATATTGCTGGGAGCATTGTTGGTGAGGTTCATGGTGGTAATCTTCCCGGTGACTTCCGTCAAGTTTAAAGCGTTGTAAGGTGGCAAGTTGAACCAGGGTTTGTCGATAACATTTTTGTTAAGTTTCTTTTTAGTTTTGTGAATGTTCTCGTACACCCAAGTTCTAAGACAAAATGGATTGTCTCCATTACCTTCATTCATCTTTTCATAAGAAGGGTAACAGAGGTAAGCCACGTGCATAGAATTGGGATAATTGAACGTAGTCGGAGATACAGGTTTCAGCTTGACAAACTCGATCTCTAGGCTTTTACATATGTACCGTTTAAGATTTTTCAACACTTTTTGAGTTTCCGGGTTGCTGGGCGAAATCCAACCTTTTATATTTTGATTTTGGTCCGAAATGGGGGACCACGAACCCTTTAAATCTTAAAATTGAATGGAAGTAACAAGGAAAATTTTACACCATTGTTAATCTTTGTACCTTTCTCGTTTTTAACTTTCAGCAAGTTTTTTTTTGCTTTCCAATCTCTTGCAAAAAAAAGATGCGCTTGCCAGGATGGTTGAGACATTTTTAGGTTATTTATTTATTTTGTGGTTCTTCCTTTTATTATATACTTAAATATTTAAAGTGCCAAGCCTAATCAACGGCTAAGCACATTTTTTTAATTTGTCGTAATTAAAAAAAAAATGTCAGTCAATAAGTTTGGACAAGCGTTGAAAAGGACGATGGGGGAAGCGGGTAAAGTGATGGGAGTCTGTCCGATAGGACAGCCTGGACTAGGATACTTTTAACCCCCGAAAACAATTACGACATGCAAATCAAGTGTGTGCCTACAGTAGGAGCTGCTATCAAACCTGAAGACACGGTAAATTATTCTCAGATCGGTATGCTGGCAATGAATGTTTAGAAACTTGAAACCGACTTGCCTCCTGCCATAACTCTTCTCTTCGATGAGTTGGCTTCCGCCATTTCCAGCATCGAAAAAAATACATTGTACTTAGACGATGATGACGGGAATTTTTACACAAAGAAGAAGCAAATTAAGGATGTTGCTTTCCCCGGCACGCTGCTGCGGCAACAAAAGTGTACATTGACAGGAATTGTTTATTGCGGCAAGACCAGAAAGTATACTTCAATGCATCGCACAAGCCGATTAGAAACCTAAGCTATCTTTCTTTACCGAGCGATGCTGTTACTAGGGTATTCGTCAACAGCAATTGCTTGGTACAAGACGACCGGAAAGAACACTTCAATGCTGCGAACAAACCGATTAGAAATTTAAGCGAACTTACTTTACCAAGTGACGCAGCTACGAAAAAATTTGTGCATGAAAATAATTTCATGCTGATCCGTTTTTTGAAAAAGAGTGCGATTGGTTCATTAATTCTGGTCCTCTCTCTGGTATTTGATATTAGAAAACAGGAACATGGGAGCATTACTAAGCAATGCCGCTATGTCAGCATCTGCGTAAGCCAAATCATCGTCATTCAGCAGCCTCCCTTTAATCATAGGTAACTGTTGGCAACGTGCAAAAATAAATCTTTGTTTTCGACGTGTATACAGATTTCTGAATTTACGTTGTAGAGATTAGTGCCAACAAGAGGATTTTATTCGTAGTAAGTACAAAACTCGACCGATGAATCGTACACCAAAGGTTCATTGATTGAAAAGTAATCTACCACGTTCATTTTCTGGGTGTTGTTATAAATTTGATGAAAGCTTTGGTTCAAGGCGTCAAACCGTTTTTTATTTTTTATTATTGGAGTTAAAATTAAGAAAGAGTCCTTTCTCTTTTTTACAAAAAGAAGCTTTTTATCCTTTTTATTTAATTTTTTGATCTCAAATGAATACGCACCGTGAGCGTCTCACTGTTTAAATTTAACGGCTCTTTGTCCTATGGAGTGAGCCAAACTCTTATATTTTTATTACTTTGGTAGTAACCGGGAAATAAATTAAATTATGAGGGGACTCTATGATTTTGAAATCAGGAGGTGACTTGGATTAAAAGGAGTATAAAGTGGGCTGAGTATCGTTGTTTCGATACGAAATTCCTATGATGTCGACGTACACGATAATTGTATTGATGCTCTTAATGTCGACTGTATTTTGACTTTCTCGACATCTAAAATAGTTGCACGAATCAAACCCCAAAACTGGAGCTAAGCTCTTGTCACCAGAAAAGGATAAGCCGTAGTTCAGATGAGTAATTATCAAGTTTGTTCTTAAAGTGTTTAGATTTGGAAGAATCATAATGGCATCCTCACTGCGGCCATTTGCATTTATCTCCGACTTGAGATATTTATTCAAATCGTCAATGTCGTAAGCCCCCGGGGTGACTAACACTTTGTGCCAGAAAGCACCAGCATCAGTCGTGTATTGAAGTTCATTATTTTTTGAAGTGATGTTATGAATGCTTATATACGTGTCTAAATTAAGCCGTGCGAATTCGTAACTTTTTAGAGTCGAAATGAATAGGAGTGTTTAGATTAATTCTCAAATCAGAGTCTTAGCCGGAGAGAATAGTATTATTGAACAAGAATCCATGATGATGTGTTTTTTAAAAAAACGAAAGGAGAAAAAAGATGTGAAAGCTCAAAGACCATTTGCTCATCCATAATTTTTGCACTTTGAAACATTTTAGAGTTATCGCAATGTGATAGCTCACAGAACATTTGCACGACTCGTCCAGTTTTGGCAAGAAGAAAAAAATGTGAAAGCTCAAAGACCATTTGCTCATTCATCATTTTTACACTTTGAAGCATTTTAAAGTTATCACAATTTAAAGCTCACACAGCATTTGCACGACCTCTCCAGTTTTGGGAACCCCCCCAAAATGTTGCTAATTCATCATTTTCTTACGCTTTGAAGATATTTAGAGTTCTCACAATGTGAAAACTCAAAAGTATTTGCACTACCCTCCCCCCCACGATTTTGGGACCCGAAAACATTGGTAATTCACGCTTCGAAGCATTTTAGAGTTATCACAATGTGATGGCTTACAGTGCATCGCACGACCCTTCCAGTTTTGGGAACTCCTAAAATACTATAAATACGTCATTTTTATGCAATGAAGCACTAGAGAATTCTCACAATGTGACAGCTCATGAAGCATTTGCACTACCCCCCGAGTTTGGAGACCCCCCTCGATTTTGGTACCCCCCTTACTGGTGCTAATTCGTCATTTTCACGGTCTGAACCCTCAGAAGACGTCACTTCTGGTCATGTGACCTTCATGATTGGAGGTGGGCACATTTAGGCAGTAAATGAACTCATGTAGCAAAAGGACATTTTTATGTAGGAAAAAGGACACTAAGGTAGCAAAAGGACACATTTTGGTAGCAAACGGACACATTTTGGTAGCAAACGGACACATTTTTGTAGCAAACGGACACATTTTGGTAGCAAAAGGCCCTTCCCCATGGTTGACCTTCACCCACTTGACCTCGGTCCAGTGATCCGGTGACCCTTCTTGGCTATGGCCACACTTCCAGGATGCATAAAGGTATCAGAAAAGACTTTCCCTTCCTCCTCCAGATTAACGAAATCCTGTATGCGGGAAGCACCCATCCCCCCTCCCTCGTCAAGAACAACGAATTCCTGCGTGTGAGAAGTGGGAAGCGATTTTTTAGGGTCTGTTTGTGCACATGATGGGAGGTAACAAAAAGCACTTTCCCACCCTCTTCCAGATTGAAGAAATCCCGTGCACAGGAAGCAGGCCCCCTCGTCCAGATTAACGAAATTCTGCACTTGGGAAGCATGTTCCCCGTCTCCACTCCTCCAGATCAACATAAACCCGCGCCCAGGAAGCGGACACTCCCAACCAGAGATGAATGAATTAAAGCAAGCAGGAAGCATTCTCCCCCTCCTCCAGATCGATGAAAACCCGTTCACGGGAAGTTACTTCCCTCACATCCAGATCAATGAAAACCTGCACACGGGATGCGGGGCATCCTCTTCCAGATTGACATAAACCCGGGCGCGGGAAGCGGCTCCCCTTATCTTCCAGATCTACGAAATTCCATGCGCAAGAAGTGGGGAGCGATTTTTTGAAGGTATATTTTGCACGTCATAGGAGGTAGAAAAAAAGCACTTTCCAACCCTTCTCCAGATTGAAAAAAATGGAAAAAGGTAGCAAAGGGTTACTTCCCACCCTCCTCCAGATTGATGAAGATGGAAAAAAGGTTGCAAAAAACACTTCCCCTTCATCCAGATTGACAAAAACCCGCGTGTGAGAAGTGTGCATTTCCCCCTCCTCCAGATCGACAAATACCCACGCACGGAAAGCTGTTTTTCTGAGGTGGGGGAGGGGCGTGTCTGTCTCTGCCATATCGCAAATTCCTCCTACTTCTGTCATAGTCATCCACATCAAGGAACTGTTTGGTACCCCTGTTCCTTAAGGATTCTATGTATGGCTGTTTGGTTGGCATTAAGGTGCTGGGCAAGGTCACGTTGTTATTTTCGAGGGGTCGTTTCGATAGACTCAATTACGGAAAGAGTACTTTCTTAATCTGTAGCCGAACATGGACGACGACATGCTCCCAAGTCGTCTGCCACAGATCCTGTTGCCTTCTATTTCCACAACAAATTATTGACTGTGTTGTAATGTGGCCTATCTCAGTCTGGATGGCGTGCGTGAAATTGGTCAATAACTGCCAACTACTGCAATGGTTTGGAAGTCGGCTCCTTCTATGCTACAAAGCAGGACTAGTTCAATCCTCTCCTCAATAATGTACTTTGGAGCATGTCTTACAGGCCTACACATTCCAACCTAATGTTCAACTTCTACGTTCAAAAAAGATGGCTGCGACGGAATTGTAATACTATAAATACGACCTGACAACACACAGTTTGCTACAGTACAATTACAAAACATACCCATCAGGTGGAGGTTGAGATTCTCAGAAGTACTATGTAAAAGGGGTCGTGTGCGGCGTAATTTACACATCACGAGTGTAAGGGCTGGTTCAGAGCGAGGAGTAATGACGATCATTTTGTGTGGGGTTGAGGGGGAGGGTTCGTGGGGTGACATCTGAAGGTGGAAAGAATGGACATGGTTTTTAAATGACCCTTATCACGGAGAATTTACATGAAATTTTGTAGAATTTACACATCACAAGTGTAGGGGGAATGTTCAGACCGGAAAGTAATGACTTCACTTTTATGTCGGTGTGAGGGTGAGGATCCGTGGGATTACATTCCATAGAAGGACTCGATGGGACACTGTTTTTTAAATCACCCTCATCATGGAGATTTTACTTGAAATTTTTAGAATTTATACAGCACGAGTGGAGAAGGGGGGTCGGCCAGCGGATTCATGGTCTGTGAGGGAATCACCCGTAGGTTCTGAAGGCCCATGGGGTTAGTGTAGAATTTAAAGAAATCACGTAATATTTACACATCATGAGTGGAAGGTAACCAGCCCGTGAGTTCGCATTCTGTTGGGAGGGGGTCACCTGTGGTGTGAGGTTCTGGGGTGTCAACACGTAGGGTGAGCATAGAATTTACATGAAATTCATGAAATGATGTAGAATTTACATGCAATGAATGTTGGAGGAGAGTGAACTCCCCATTGTTTGTGCATCTCTAAAAATATCATTTTTCCCTACAGCAATGGATCATATTTTGAACATATCTTATAAATAACAGGTACTTTTGGGGCTACACCAACGCATGGCCCAGCAGAAAGTCTGAAACCAAAACATTTGTTATGTTGCTTACCAACAACTTCATCAAATACTTTGATGTACTAGTTCAAATTATCTTAGACTTGGGACCACCAGTATATTTACAAAGACTTTTCAATATAACAGTACCTACATCTTATATCGTGAGTTGCCTTAAATTTGTCCAAAAAAAATAAACCAATTTCAATATAGCAGTGACTGAGACGTTAGAATGACGAACGCTGTAATAAATGTGACGTTCTTTGGGGTTATATGGTTATACAATATAGTACAAGTAATAAGTTCTGTTTAACCAACATTAAGTGCTTAGGAGGAGGAAGGGGCCTGGACCCACTTACACCAACCCTGTGCTAAGGAAATGTGGCATCAAAACAGAAGTAAGGCGTCAGAAAATCTAAAGGACCTTTCATGGTGCCGGGGAATATTCTCAGGTCATTTTTACCAATTTGTGAATTATTACTGGGGTTAAATGTTGTCTGAAAAGAGCCAAAGAGGTGCTCGTGATGGCCAAGCTGGAAAGTGAGTTCCAGGCTGAAATAACTCGTGCAGAAAAGTAAGCTCTACAATATTCCGATTTGAACTGCAGATACGTTAACTTCAAGGAATGACTGTGTGTAGTTGTTACAGGGCTGGCCTGGAAAAATACGAAGGTTAGCACCAGGCATGCCACGTAAAATACAGTAGGTCAAAATGAGATCAGCCTTCAGTATGCACAGTTCCAAGGAGTTTAGATTGAGGATAATTAAGCGTTTAGAATATGGCAATTCCTCATCCCCAGGAGACGCTTTGTAAATCGTTGTAGGACTGATTCGACCAGGTCAATGTCTTTCAACAGGTAAGGAGACCAGTCTGGGGTTACATATTCCAGAAGAACCCAGACAAAGACCTTAATACCTGAAAGCTTTGTGTCACGGCTGCCCGAAGTAAAACATGGGTTGACAATAGCAATACGACAAAAGCCTGCAGAGGTATTCTTGATGCAGCATAGGGAAGGCTTGGTGTTGGAGGTGAACCAGACACCAAAATCCTGGCTTTCTTCAGTTTCGGAAAGCATGTGGTTGTTTAAAAGTATGAAAAGGATTTTTTAATGCCAATGTGGAAGGCCTTGAATTGGGTTTTTGATAGGGGCAATTTCCAAACAGATCCCTAGTCCAAGATACAGTTAGTAGTTTCTTGTAAAGATACCACATTAGGAACAACAACTGTAATCTTTGAGCTGATTATCAGGTCATTGGCGAATTTGTAGCCTAGAACCATGTTGGAATTGCAGTTCAAATTATTAAAAAAATGACAAAAAGGAGGACACGAAGGAGGGAGTCCTATGGTACCCCGGTGGTGGTTTTCGTGGAGGAAAAAAGACAGTTTGACACCGTGACGCACTGGGACCTGTTTGAAAAAAAGCATGCAATCCAAAAGTGCAACTGGCCGCGGATACCCAGCGCTTCCAATTTAAGCAAAATTCCACGGTGATTTACTGACTCAAAGTTTTTGGAAGTCTAAGCAGATCACGTCCATATGAATTCCCAGGTCGAGTGCACAAGTCCAACAATCAAGGGCCAACAACAGTTGGTACGTAGAAGATCGTCCGGAAGAAAGCTGAATTAATCCGGTTTTAAGAGGTTTAACTTTTCTAAATGATCGAAGATAGTCTTTGATTATAACTTCATAAGATGACAAGGGACGGAAGTGAATGCAATTGGGCGATAGTTTGATGCTTGTGCAGCATCCCCTTTTTATGCACTGGAATAACGGTTACAGTGTGCCAGTCCAAAGGATGGCGGCCAAGATTAAAAGTATGCAAAAAACGAGGGAGAGTATGTAAGAAAGTTCGTTCGCGGTCTGCATATAAAAATCCGCCGAAAATCCGCAGGACCAGCCTAATAGCTGGGCTTCAAAAGGGAAAGTGAACGTCTGACCACCTCTACAGGAAAACACGCAGCCGGGCAAGAAACAGTGAGTTCCGATGTGTGTGGCAGCAAGGGGAACCCAGGGCAATCGCCGAGGATGCTATTGGATGCGAAGAACCTATTTACGGTCTGAGATTTAGCCTGGTCGTCAATGACAATATCGTCATCCAACCAGAGTGGTGGATTTATAATAATAATACATTTAATAATACATTTTCACAGCCAGAAAAACTGTGGGGGTCAAGGAAGGGAGTAATATGCTCCACTTACACAAGGCCCAAGTTTTAAAAATAAGATGATGGTTCAAACAAACCAACGTCAAAAATAATAAAACAGACATCAACCATAACTAAAAATAACGTAATATGATAGAAACATAACAAAATGTATACAATACAGTGGGACTAAAATCAGTTCAAAAGCATTTTAAGAAACCAGATAGGTCTGTCTTGCGGAGATTATTTTTGAAACTAGCCAGAGATGTCGAGGATACAACCGCAGATGGCAGGGAATTCCAGACAGGGACTGTCCTGTTCGAGAAAAAGTGTCTATATGGTTCTCTATGGAAGGTACCAGTGCTAAGTTTAAAGGTGTGTCCTCGAGTACGAGTCAGGTGACTCAAGGAAAAGAATTTTTCATAATTTAAGTCAGTAAGTCCATGAAGTAAAGAGTAGGTGAGGCAAAGGTCAGCCTTGACACGCCTCAGCTCGAGTGAATCAAGTTTAAGCCTTTCAAGGCGAAGTGAATAAGATTGGTTGTAGAATCCAGGCAAATATTTAGTGAAATCTCGTTGGACAGATTCGATATTTTTTATGTCCTTCACCAAGTACGGCGACCTAGCTGGACTGGCATACTCCAATAACGGGCGGACAAACACCTTAAACGCCCTGACCAAAGTTTTAGGATCTTTAGAGAGGAAGCATCTTTTAATTAGATGTGCCCTTTTTTTGCATTTGCAGCAATATAATTACAATGTGTGGCCACCTTTAAATCACCGGTAAACCACACCCCAAGGATCTTAGTAGACTCTACAGAATTCAGGACATTGAAGTTTAGAGAGTATGGTAGATTTAAATTGTTTCTGCCAAGGTGCATTGCATGGCATTTACTATTATTTAGTGGGAGCTGCCAAGTATTTGACCAAGACTCGATGTTTGATAGTTCCGATTGGAGAATGTTGTGATCAGATTGGTCAATCACACACTTATAGAGTGTGAGATCATCTGCATATTTAGGCAGTTTACAATCAGTGTATTCAGTTTTGAGGTCTGCAATATACAGAAGAAAAAGAATACGACCAAGAACTGATCCTTGCGGGACACCACTAATAACTGGTAGTGGGTCGGAGATCCTTTTACCCACACAGACCGCTTGTTGTCGATGGGAAAGGAAATCAGTAATCCAGGAAAGAAGTTTTCCACGGATGCCAACTCCATAAAGCTTGCTACATAATTTTGTGTGAACTACTGAATCATAAGCCTTAGCAAAATCAATTAAGACTATGTCAGTTGGGGCTGCTATATCAAGTGTAGAGTGTCAGTCCTCCAGACATGAAAGAAGGTGCACAGTAGTTGATTTACCGGGAAGGAAGCCAAACTGATCACGAGGTATCGTCTCATTTATTTTGAGGTAGGTCAAAAGATGTTTCTTTATGATTCGCTCAAGGATTCGACAAGGAATGCTGGTTAAAGAGATTGGCCTATAGTTTTTTGGGTCGGCAGCATTTCCGCTTTTAAAAACCGGGGTTACTCTGGCCAATTTCCAAGATTTAGGGATCATACCTGTACGAATTGAGAGGTCAAAAACCAAATAGAGTGGGAAACAGAGTTCCGTTGCAAATTCCCTGTAGAATGCCGCAGAGCGTTCATCTGATCCCAGAGCATGACTATTTTTAAGAGTTTTCAAAATGGAATGTACCTCTGCAATACTGAAATCAATATTTTCAATATCCGAGATGACTGGGGAAGTACATACTGGAACGGAATCATTATCAACAACGAAGTTTTGGCAAAAGATGTCATTCAGTAGAGTAGCTTTTTCAGAATCATTACAAACCAGATGTTCACCATGCATCAAAGGAGGGATATCCCGACGAAGTTTAGTTTTTTTGTTTACATGTTTGGTTACCGGTCAAAATAATCTGCCTCTCCTTGGTGATATTGAAAATCTTTATTTCTTTTGCAAGTTTACGTCTATGATCATTATAGGCTGACCTATTTTGGCCAGTTTTGTTTAGTTTATAGGTATGCCAGAGCTTCAGTTTGCGGATTTGCGAATGTGAGAAGGGACAAAGTAGCGTTGGCAAGAGTTATTTACAATCCGTACCCCAGTACAGTCATCAACAATCTTAGTAAGGATATCGTGTAATGTATCCCATAGATAGTCAACGCTGTTGAAAGTTTCCAGAGAGGCACTCCAGTCCATTTCACCTAGTTTATGATGCAAAAGGTCAAAATCAATACGTTTGATCATGGTTTGGGATTTTACATTATTTCTCACATCAGAGTTATTTACAGATAACAGGACCATGTTGTGGTCACTGGTGCTAAAATGGTTAGTGACCTCAACACCAAAAACAATACGGTCATTGTCAACTAGGACAAGATCAAGAATACTGTTTCCACGTGTTGGTTTTGTAACTAATTGGCTAAGCCCAAGTTCAGCAATACAGTCGAGAAAAGATTGCTGCCGACAATTAGATACAGTAAAGTTCTGCCAATCAATGTGGGACATGTTAAAGTCGCCAAGGATCAAATTCGGTTTGTCTGAGGTAACTGCGGAACGCAGAAAAGTGCACATAGCATCAATCCCATCCTGATCCCTGCCATCCGGAAAGTAGCCAAGCACTAAGGTAAGGTCAAGACCTAGAAGAGAACAGTTAACGCCTCAGCAGTTTGGGAAAAATGGAGATTTCGAATTTCAAGGTTTGATCGATAAAACAATGCCAAACCGCCACCGCGAAAGCCAACACAGTCATGGCGGATAACGTTAAAAGGGAAGTCAAGGAGCAACAAGGCATCAGAGACAGTTTCATTAAACCAAGTTTCAACAATAAATACAAGGTCAAAATTGCACACAGATAGCAGAATGTGCAACTCTGGCAGCTTTTCATTAAGGCTACGTGCATTCAAAAGGCAGCAAGACAGACCTACAGAGTGATGGTTGTTTTCAATTGGCACCTGAGAGTGCCGTGTTCGCTCGAGAGTTGGTAAATTCGGGCAATTCGATAAAAAAAATGAGTAGGGGTCAGAAATAGAATCAATAAATGTCCCCTTACAGCTCAGCCATTTAAATGGTCTATAGAATTTGGTGTGCTTGTTTTTGTAATTGCAGAGTAAATAATGTTTCACAGAAAAAGTTTCCCAGAAACAGACAAGTGTAGGCCATCTTTGGACATATACTGACGATTTACGAACAGTCCACCCCAGGAATCAATAAATATTACATTGTTTGATGCACAAAATTCAGCAATCGAGTCATTGCATTTAGTGAGAAACGACGCTGATATCTGTTCAAACCTGCGGGAACCTGGACGTGGAAAAAGTCCCAAAATGAGAACACGACTATTCGGTCTTTCATCCCTGACACTGTTCACCAAGCGAGCAGATCGCTGAAGAAGATCTGAATGACTATCCGTACATACATTATTGGTACCCACACAAAGCACAGTAGTAGGATTTTCACATGTATTTTTTAAGATACCAGAAATTCGTTGATTCATCTGTTCAATTCTTGAGCCCGGCCCGGCCAAGTCCAGGTAGTAGAACGCACATTGGAAGGTAGGTGAAGGTTCCGTACATGGGAATCACCTATGATTAGGTGGTTAACATCAGGGTGAAAACACCAAGCATCGCGTAGAGGGCCAATTGGTGCCTGCTGGTGAACGTCCTGTTGAACGCTATTCCTGTGGATTTGGTTCTGCTTTGATAAAGAAGAAAAAGAGCAGACTGGTTTCACTAGACTTTGGTAATGCTATCTTGTTCAGTGTACCCAATGTTTAAGCGAGTGATGCAGTCATGGCAGCTCTCGTTATAGCGAAGAAGTGAAGAAGAAGTTGGATACTTGGAACTTTAGGAACTTGCCAAAGTTTTCAATTTTTTTTGGCATGCAGAGACAAAGCCCCACGCGGCGATTTGGGCTGATCATTTAAGGCCTTGATACCGACGCTTGCAATCATAAACACAGAGTTTGAGGGTGTTGCAGTAGCTATCCCAAATATTTTCAATTGTCACGCACTAACGAAAACAAGATCATCCCAGTTCTGTCCTTCAGCAGGAGTCCAAAATCAATTCTACTCTCCCGATGGATGGGTTATTCGTCAGCTCCTCTCTAGGTACAATGCAAGGGTGTAACATATGATGCAAGGTGAACACTCCCTAGTAGACTTTTAATCAGCAAGCCAAAACTACTAAGGTATTCAAACACACGTCAGTACACATGCTTACATTATTATTGTTATAATTTTTGTGATAATTTTTAATTCAATTTAGAATACTGTGTGTTATTTACTTCACCTATTTTCTCCATTCTTTCCTCTGCCTAACTAATTAAACAGTTTTGTGGGTGCTATGCATGAGTAGCTGGATGGTCTTGTTCCTCCAGCCACACGTGCATCCTTGGGAGACTGGCTATTCCATGGTGACTAGAGTCTTGAGTCGATGTAGTCATAGAGTAGTTTCAGTATCTGTTGCTCAAGGGTAAGTTGGATTTCATCATTATAAAAAAAAAGTTTTTTGACTTCCTTAGCCTACTTCTGTGAAACGATACAAATAATTTTTATCTGTCATTTGTAGCTTAAGATGATCTCAGTTTGAGACGCAAAAAGCTTTCTCATTTGCAAAGAAAGCTGTGCCTCTATTAACTATGCTTCTGTTTTCAACAGGAATGGAAGATGATACTACAAATCGTATTGTTGGAGGAACCGTAGCACGGAATGCTGAATTTCCTTTCATTGTAAGTGTGTACGACACGAGACGTCGCTTAGTGTGTGGAGGGTCCTTAATAACTACAGAATGGATTATTACAGCAGCACACTGTTTAAAGTAAGTTACATTTGGAGGAAGAAATGTTGAGTAGGGTGGAATGAAATTTTTTTCTAAATTCATTTAGGCTGGGGATGGAAAAGTTGCCTTTTGGTACAAAGTAAGCTGAGTTAAAAGCATCCTGCCCTAGGTTAATATTTAGGTCTGCTCAGAGCCTCTTGAAAATCTTGGTTTACGTGCATTTTGCTATATTGGCAAGAAAGTTTATAATTTCTTACAATTCAAAATTAATTTTGGATGGGTATGGTAAAGTTTCCTTTTGGTGCAAGGTACACTGCGGTAAAAGAATTTAGGTTAATATTTAGGTTTGCCACAAGTTGGCTGAACAGTGACTCTTTTAGACTTTTACGAAATTTTGTATTTAATTCAAATTACATTTTCCTAAATCATAATTTTGTTTAAAATTATAATTAATTAATTTATTTTGTTTGAAATAAATTATTTATTTGACTCTTTTATTTCAGATTAGAAATAATTAGAATAGCTGGCGTGTCAGGTTGTAAGTAGCCAAAGACAAGGCTGCATACCAGTTGTAAGATTTTTGGAAACCCTTTGGATTTACGAGAGACCGTTCTTCCCAAAAATGCTGAGGCGATTAAATGTAACTTGTTCTGTAAAGAAGAATTACAGAGCATTGCAGTGGACCCAACAGTCGTTGAAGTTTCAAGTTGTGTTGCATCCTTAGTCGAAGCATTGTGGCACAAGGCATCGATTCTAATTTTAACACACAAGTGCATTTTGGCAAAAATTAAAGAATTCCATGAATACATCGATTTTTGCTCAATCCCTTCAAGAGCCACCAAATATTCGAAGCTGCAAAACCATTGAACAAAATCTAATTCCAAGTTGTTTCACATTGCAGTTTGTAAGTGCGTGGAAGTAAATCATTACAAGTGTGAGAAAATTGTTATGGTACGGGCTGCAGAAACACCATTTACATCCACACATTTACAAACTGCAACGTCAAACAACTTGGAATTAAATTTTGTGCAATACGTTTGTAGCTTTCTTTGATAGGATCAATTTGTATGCTCTTGAAAGGTTAGACCAAATTCTGATACACGTCCTAAAGTTCTTTTATCTTAGCTACAATGCTCTTGTGTGTTCAAAATTGTACTCGATTCCTTGTGCCACAATGCTTCGACTTTGAAAGCAACACAACTTGAAACTTCAGCGACTGCTGGGTTCTCTGCAAATCTCTCTTTCATTTCTTCTTTAAGGAACAATTTACATTTCATAACCCGAGCATCTGTGAGAAGAACAGTCTATGGTAAATCCGAAGAGTTTAAAAAAATTGGGCAACTGGTAAGCAGCCGTATATGGTTACAACCAGAAACGCCAGCCATTCTAATTATTTTCGAATCTGAAAATATAAATAAATAATTTATTTTAAACAAAATAAATCAAACAAAGCTAACTTTGAACGAAATTATGACTTACGGAAATGTAATTTGAATTCAATACACAATTCCGTAAAATGCAAAAACAGCCACATTTACACTGGCTTGGGGCAGACCATTCTTCCCAAATGCTTTCCAAATTTTTCTAAAAGAATTTATTACAGTTTATCTTATAGCAAAAGTAAATTTTTCTATACCCTGCCTAAATTAATTTGTAGTTACGAGTAATTACCAACTTTTTGCCAAATATTACAAAGTGGATGAAAACCGAGATTTTTAAGTGGCTCAGGGCAGACCAAATATTAACTAACCTAGGGCAAAATACTTTTACCATAGTTTACCTTATACCAAAAGGAAACTTTTCTATACCCAGCGAAAGTTAATTTGCAGTTGTTAAGAAATTATAATCTTTTTTACCGAATATCATAAAATGGTAGAAAACTGTGGCTTACGGCAGACCTAAATATTTACATCGGGCAAAATACTTTTAACACAGCTTACGTTATACCAAAAGGCAACTTTTCCATACACAGCACAAATTAATTAAAAAAAAAATTATTTTCACTCCACCCTAATATTGATTTCAAATGCAGACGGTGGATTGCTACATAGTCTAAGCAAATCCAGCAGTACATTTTAACAACAGGCAAATTTGTCACCTGGTGTGTGGACCTTATTTATTATAAGCTAAAGACCATTAAAAAGAACTAACCAATGAAATAGTATAAGCACTAAGAGGTAACGATTAAAAACCAAAAATAACAGTATGGTGAACATAAAATACTGCGATATTTCAGAGGATGCCCGACTTTGTTATCCAACAATACAAGTTATGGCTCAGAAGCTAAAGAAAGTAAAATACCGTAAAATCCATGATAAGTTATTCTTGTACTCAAAGCACAACATTACAAATACTAAATAAAATGGACCTAAGGTGATTTGCTGTGTTTAGGAGAGGATATGGTTGGTGAACACTGAAGATCACTCAAGGTCACAAACTTTAATTCAAGACCAAATTATCCTCGTTTCTTGGAGCCCCGGCTAAACCTAATGGCAGTTCCTTGTTTTTACTCCATTGATTAGATAAGGCAACCATAAAAAACAATGGACATCCCGAACAACAGTAGACAGCAGTACTTACCATACAACATAGTTGCAATGGTCACACTACACCCAACATTCTCTTTTCATGACCTCTGCCACTCTTTAACACGAAATAACGTATAACTTCATGCATTAAAACCACTTACATATATCCAACAATGGTAACAAGCAAACTCACAATCGGTAGCGGTAAGTATCACGTCACATGTCAGTAGCAACGGACACTCATCGAGTGCAGAACGCCACAACAAAACTGAAAATTTCATAATCAAGGATCTTCTATAGAAGGCACAGAATAGAAAGAACCTTCACCATAATACCATTTTCGAGTGATAGGTTGCTGAAGCCTTTCATCTCAAAAACCACAGACGCGAAGTTACCAACGGTGACTAAAAAACTCCACCATCCATCAGGTTCTAAAAAGGATTTTCTAGCGTATAGCGAAGAATCACTTCATATATTCCAACAATTTGATACCAGTCGAATTGTTAGTAAGCCCATCTGCTGGCATCTTCTCAGAGAATCAATGAAAAACCTCAACTTTGTTCTTGATGAGATCGTTTCTCATGTACTTGACCTTACGAGCATAATGTCTAGAATGATTACTCCCTCCATTTATCAATAAATATATCCCCGCCCTTGCATCTCTATATATTGGAATTGGATAGGACAATAATGATGGCATCAATTCATGTAACAGACCTCGAAACGATACCAACTCATTAGTGAGGTCAGACATAAACATGATCTAAGCCTCACGGCAAAAAATGAGTCACAAGAGGTCGGGCCTTACTACTCTACAGTATTGGTGCTGCACCAAGTCTAATTAATATTCCACTCACCCCTCGGCTAGCTTGGACAGAATCGCAAGAAGCATCACTGTAGGCCTCCAGGGTTCCTACGTCAAGTCTGACATAATGAATCTTCTTATTAATCGTCACTTTATGATACTGCCTTACCAGCTTCAATGCTACGAGGTGTGGTAATTTGAGCGCTGCTGATTGTGTAGCTAACTGGATGACATTGAATAGTATATCAGGGCGACTCTAGATACCAAGAAACATTACTGAGCCCACCATTTCCAGGAATGATGTCTTATTTACGGCCACAGACTCAACACACTCATCGAGAGGTTTAAATGTAGCAGAAATCGTTCGTACAGGATTTGAGTCTGTTAACCCAAAGTATTCTAATTTAGACAGTATATACTTGCTGTTACATAAAGTAATGTGATCTTTTGTCTGTTCAATCGCTTACCCTGTGTGCTTCTGTCCTTCGACCTCCACTACTTCTAGGTGTTTATGTAGTGCACCCAAGATTGATGTTTAGGAGTTGGGATCATTGACGCTGATAAGCTTGTCATCAACAAAGAGACAGAGAAATAACAGATCGACCCCAGAATGCTCCACAAAGGCACAAGATTCATATACTGACCTAACTAGTCACATTCTTTGAGATACAGGGTGTTTCGAAATAAAGCCGACAAACTTTCATGGCACACTGAGTAGGCAAAGACCAGTCAAAATGTTCCATACAACATCTATCCAAAAATAATTGGTTACCGAGATATCGCCCTATTAGACCCCAATTATTTTACGATCGCGTATTTAAGTCGTCGCTTAATTGAAGCCTGTGAGCACAGGCGGTGACTGAATGCCTGCGAGGTGCACGCTTTATTGTGCCCTCACACACCATCTTGTGTGTTTAAGCAACGTCAACTGGTATGAACTAGAGGCGGTGGTGCCGGTTTAAGACCAAATACGTAGCTCCACAAATTCAGATTCAGCGGGTTGCACCCACCTGCTACAAAACTTCGTGATAGGCCCAATCGAATTGTGTTCAAAACTGAAACTACGTCTGACTCTTGCCAAGAGAATTGTAAATTATTTTTTTTTTTTTTAATTTTTAAAGGATGGCTTAGGTTAATAATTTCTACACACAATAAATTTTGCTCAAAGCTGTAAAAACGTCGCTGCTTTGATTAATGTTTTCATACTAGTTGCAGGTTTTTTATCAAATATTTTTTAACATGACAGAATCATTGTAGTAGCAGGGAAATGCAGTACTTAGAATTGTGTATGAAAATAATTACTGTAAAAGTAGTGAATGGAAAATAAATTCTGCTGTAAAAGCTGGGTAATCCATCTTCATAAATAAAAATTGGCAAGGAATGGACAACTGAAATGACACTACAAAACAATATCTACTAGGAACCTAGCTGTAAAATACACAAAAAAATATCACAGATCGGAGGACAGTGCGCTTTCAACTCCATTTCGATGCTTAACACAAGAGGAAGGATGAACGTGTAAAATGATAATACGCATTGACGTAACGTGGCTGAATTACGACATGTGTGTCGTTGGTGAACCGAAGGTATTTCTGTGTGGTTAGTGAACCAGAGGTATAACAGGGAAAAGGCATATTGCATGAGATAAGCTAGATTTTGCATCGTATTGTGCTTTTTTTATAGTTCATCCACCCTAGCAGTTCATCCCACCAAGCCGCCAATACTGGCTAAAATCAGTCCTAGCAATTCCAACAGCAAATAACCGCTTTTTGTCGCGGTTTTGTCTTGAGTGCCATATCTTTTGTATTATTATTGTTTTTAAAATAAACAACTTAAACTTTACCTCTGTCCAAATTTACCTCTGTCCTGTCGCCAATGAGCAGAGCATGATTGGGTGTTTCGGTGTATTAGTTGGCACAGCTGCTCTAAACTTCAGTTTAACTTGTACGTCCACGATTCCCAATTCAAGCCTCTCAGTCTGTTTCAGCAATCCAACACCACGAGAGAAAAGGCGCTCTTGAATTGAAGCAAGTAAAAACTCAAGTCATTGGTGTCGTAGCATTGCGACCTAAATGGCTGTGCCATTCGTGCAGACCGACGTACACCCCAGTGGCAACATTAGCATTCAAATCAAGAAACGGATATGGCTCGGAATTTACAGTCACGTGAACATCTTCAAACTGCAGTGGTCGAACACGGCCGGGTGTTTAACTAAAGAGTCCTGTCTGTTAGTTTGAAAAACCAGAATAATCCGCTAGGTTTTTCAACTGCGGACATAGTCAGCACGCACCAGGCGAAGCTGATATTTTGAGGGAGCTCGCAGCTGTCGTATTGCCAGAGCCTAAATCCTAAATCCATGGTCGCTATGTGGTCGATGAGATTGTAGAGTTTAAATTTATGTTCTTCCCATGCCGTTACGTGGGTGTGTGGAAAATGCTATTCAGAACGACTTTGCCATTGACTGTGGCTGCTGCTGCTTTGAAGATGGCATTCGTATCACTAGCTCGCATACTGGTGAGAACGTGTTTAGTTCCATAAATTAGCTTGTCATAATTTTCGAATAATCACATGATATGTTTCAATAGAATGGCTAAGATAAAGTTTCCCATGGGAGTAGTTTCAGCGATGATGGACACATGCTGCAGTTTGCACCCCACGTTGTTGGTTAGTTCAGCATCGACACAAAGTACACTATCCAACACCAAGCAATGGCCGAGAAAACCCAATTGCTCCGCCGATTTGTAAGTGAGCAGTCCCTTCATTTGAGTACCGAACCTTTGATCATTTAACTCATTGACTTGTTTATCACCTAGATGGTATTTGGTATCAGAAAACAGGAACATGTTAGCATTTTTAATTATTAATCAACGCCGCTACATTAGTGTCAGCATAAGCTGAGTCATCGTTCTTCAGCAACCTTCCTTTAATCAGGAGATAACTGTTGGCAATGTGCAGAAATAAATCTTGGATTTCAATGTGTATTTAAATTTCTGAATTCACATTGTTGAGATTGTTGTCCCAACTACAAGGTTATATTAGTGTCAGGTGTAAGATTCAACCGAGAAACCGTACACCAAAGGTTCGTTGATTTTTAAGTAATCTTCAAATCTGCTCATTTTCTGGGTGTTGTTATACATTTAATGAAATATTTTTTTTGGAATCAAACCGTAAATTTTTTTATTACGAGACTTAAAATTAAGAAATAGTCCTTTCCTTTTTTCCAAACACGATCATTTTATCCTCTTTTAAAATTTTTATACCTCAAATGAAGTCACACCGTGAAAGTCTCAACCTTTAAATCCAACAGCTCGTTGGTCTGAGATGTGAGCTCAACTCTTATATTTCTGATTAAGTAGGTAGTAAGTGGGAGGTAAGTTAAATTATGAGAGGACTCTATGATTTTTGAACTGGGAGGTGAATTTGGATAAAAGGAATATAAAGTGGGCTGAGTTCGCTGTCCAGATAAGAATTGCCTATGATATCGACGTCTACAAAAATTGTATTTAACCTAAGAATGTCGATGGTATTTTGACTTTCTCGACTTCTGACATAGTTGCCTAAGTCAAACCCCAAGACAGGAGCCAAGTTCGTGAGAAAGCGAGCATGGTAGAACGTTTCAACAGAAAACTCGAATGTAGAAAACATTTACCAGGCAAGGGAATACAAGTGCATACACATTATCAAAGAGTTGATTTCGCAGTACAACAACACGGTTCATTCCACAACAAAACTGAAACCAATGGAAGTAACCAGACGTCACAAACTGTTTCTGAGACAAACTAACCCTAAACAACTGCTAAAGAAACCCAAATTTCCTCTAAGAAATGAAGTCGGGATTTCTAAAGTTAAGAAAATTATCGATGAATGGTATTTGCAAAATTAAACTAACGAAGTATTCACATTGGTATTCTTCATTTTTTTTGAAGAATCTCCTAGTTTCCCTTCCACGTTGTTTTACAGCCCCACCTTGCTGGTGCCCAGTGCTGCAATAATTAGGGGTAGTGCAAAAGGTGCAAGGCACCCGGGTTTAGGTGGCAGGGGACCTAAAATTGACCAGTAGGGGGCTCAAAACAAGACAAATCGGTTTACGTTTGGTTTGGGGTTGGTAGTCACTTTTCCCTTAAATTTGTGTACTTGTTGAGGAGGGACTGCTTGGAATAGCAGCGACACTGCTAGTGTCATTTGTACGTATGCTGGCTAGAGTAAGTTACACCGCACGATTTGTAGGTTAAGTTGCATTTTCCTTCGCGACGCCGTTTGTGCCTTCATTTAACTGTCTTGCCCCTTCTCGTAATATTGATATAAGAAAACCTCATAGTCAAACATTAGAAGATCACGTTTTTCTTCTTCGTCAGTCATCGTTGGTCCTTTTTTTATCCGTCAAAACCGACTTTTCCTTCATAAGAAGAACATTACAAAAAAGTGAAATACTGGTATCAACCATGGCTTGTTCCAAATCAGGAAAATAATTCCAAGAGGCTTCAGAGTAATATGTACCCCAAAGCTTGATTTTTTCAGGCATGATAATTTTTTCCATCACATCAGTTGTAGTGTGCAAAAAAAATAATCGTAAAGGAAGAGATGAGTCCTCCGCATCGAGGCAAGTAAAGTTTACCACGAAAGACTTCTGCAAATGATTTTCCACCTCTTCTCGCGATAAAAACTCAACTTTTCATTTCTTGCGCTGGAACCTTGAAACCACCTCTTACTTGGCAGCCATACTTGATATTCAGACCTACGGAATTACCAGCACCTTTTATACCCATCGCAAGATGGACTAGAACACTTTCCCAGGAGTTTGTATCAATCACTGAGCAGTGCAAGGTTCGTCATGCTTTTTCCACCAACTCATGCACTAAAAATTTACACGATCGACCAGACACTCTCGCCAGTAAAGAAAAGACACATCCATAAAAATATGCACAGTGGATGAAAATGACCTACCAGCAACACCACTGTAAAAAAAACTTGCAAAAATAATACTCATACAGGAGAAGGGTACAACAGTCAAACTGCAGGGGTTTTCTGGATAGCTGCTCACAAATGGTTGCTTTTCCGTTTTATCAGTACTATTATCTTGGTTTACTGGTGATGCTGGATATTGTTTTTTGTAGTTGAGACACTGTAGTTGAAGGAATTAAAAAATATATTTATAACTAGATTTCAGGTACGTTCTTTATAACGGTAAGTTTTATTAAACAGTTTAATAGTTATACTATATATTGGCTAATACTGATGTTAAAGTTAATGATGAATAGCAGATTGAAGCTAATTTAGCAAACTCGCATAGTACATGTAGACAACAGATTACGTCCAGAGATTACACATGATTTGTAGATTTTAAACTGCTAGGAATTTTGGCAACAACAAGAAGAGCAACAACAAGAAGACGCGAACAGCAGTCTAGTTTTTCGAGCCACCAGCAGTGATATAAGTGGCACCATCAGCAGCGATTGCAACCATCTCTGCCAAAAATGCCAAATAAACACTAACAAACAAGCAAAACAAATGGTAAATTTATAGTTTCGTGATTGAATCTTATTCTACATAGAGTTTGTAGTTTTTTTTAAAATTAATTAGGAGTCTGCGGGAAAAGTACCTCCAGGTTACTCGTGCTTTCAAATATTAGCTAAAACGTATGCTGTTCGACAATGTCGAATCCGACCAAAACACTTCGCTGCGTGGATTTTACATCATTGCTGCATTTAATTGGTTAAATATATACTGGAATGTATATAAGATCCTGGAGAGGAAGTATAGTAAGTGCCAATAAAAAATAAAGCTGTTTATTGTCGAGCTAATACTTTTTTTCCTTTGTCGCGTTTAAAATCAGAAAAACAGAACCACACTTAGCTCTGTTCGTGCATCACAGTCGCGAAAGGGAGTGAGGGAAAGGCAAGGGGGTAGTCTGATGGCTTAACAGTTGCTCCCGTTTTAGTGAAAAGGACCCAGTGTAACCCTTTCAATCTAATTGCCGGGTAGCCAAGTCTTTCCAAAACTAATTAGCGCTATTAAAAAGCAGAAACCCTTATGAACCACAATATAAAAACGTTCATATGTAATTGATAAAAAAAGATATAACCTAAGATGGTATGAGGGGGGGAGATGAGGCTTAATGGCGCGTCGACAGCTTGGTCATTAGCGCCAACCTCAGTCACAGCGCAGTGGTCCGGGTTGCCACTGCACCACACATTACAGAGATATTATTCAAACCCCTAATCTAAATCTTGTCATACATCTGTACCTCCTGCAAAAATTGAAAAACACCGGACAGGAGGACAGACTTATCGCCTAATTGACGCACAATGTCATGCGGGAGATGGAAACGACGACGAAAACCATCAAGATGGCAACAATCAACAAGGAAGTGCCGGACCGTAAGTGGCCGCCGACACCAATAACATTCAGGAGGGTCAACCCCCCGCAAAAGGAAACAGTGAGTAAGTCGAGTGTGACCAATGCGCAAACGGGCCAACACCACCTCCTCACGGCGACTGGCGGAGATGGTATGATTTTCTCCTCAAAGTTTTCTGCGGTTGAGTTTAATGAGACATTCGGTGTTAAAAAACGGTTGTGAATGGTGCTAAGCAAGTGTGATTTTCATTGTACTCACAACAGTGCAGGGTTTTTTTTTACTACTGAACTTTCTTTCGGCAATATTTTGATTGGGCCGGCAAGGACACTTTGATTTAATAATACATTTTATTTGGCAAAAAGTTTTTCTCGTTCTAACGGTTTACTTAATGATTTAGCATGGCAAGTGGGAGGAAATAACTAAACTATTTCTTTGCAGCTACTGAGGCTTGGCACAAAATAAGCACAGCGTAGCGAAAACAAAAAGACTTAGGAACGATAGATTTTTAAGAAGCACCTGTGCAGTTACCTACCGGTAACGATCGCTGGAAGTTAACTTTTATAGACTGTCATGAAACAATTTAAACAATTTTTTTTACACGATGACAAAAAGTGCGAACCCAGACCAAACTGACTGCAAAAAAATGAATGCTTCCCTGCACTTAGACAAAAAAAATGTTCCACCTCCACCTCCTATTTCCATCATATATGTGCGTGAACAAAATTACAGGTAAACATTATAAGCTTAACTGTTATTCAAGGATTGAACTTCTGCTCTGTAGGTAATAAAAATATATTAACCATTATGATTTCTCTTTAACGAGTGTACTTACTACCTCCAAAAAAATATAAAAAATGTGCTCTCGCCTCCACCCACCCCAAACAGATTAAAAATCCCCCCTCCAGACAATCTACAAAATTGCTGCTCCCACCGGGTTTGACCAGCTTATATCCCCCAGTCATGCTTAATGACCGTCCCCT
>JAHWFP010145815.1:4750-17448 GCA_023313725.1 Lithobius niger
AATTGTGGCGATTTATATTGAATTAGGCTACAATAACGAGTTCGTTTATGGTTAAGGTAATACCACCGATAAAGGCTTAAATTTCGTGTGTTTTACTTGAATGGTGGCGATTTACATTGAATTAGGCTACAATGACGAATTCGTTTCATGTTTAAGGTAATATCACTGATGAAGGCTCAAATTTCGTTGTGTTTACTTAAATTGTGACGATTTATATTGAATTAGGCTACAATAAAGAGTTCGTTTCGTGGTTAAGATAATACCACTGATGAAGGCTCAAATTTCGTTGTGTTTACTTGAATTGTAGCAATTTTATTGAATTATAATACAATATCGAATTCGTTTGATGGTTAAGGCATATCACTGATGAAGGCTCAAATTTCGTGTTGTTTACCTGAATTGTAGCGATTTATACTGAATTAGGCTACAATAACGAGTTCGTTTCATTGTTAAGGTAATATCACCGATGAAGGCTCAAATTTCGTGATGTTTATTTTTCTCCAAGTACCTGAAAATGTGCCCAACTATGCTTCAAGATATAAGACAATGACGCTATTGCGTCGCGCTACAATGGTTTACAGCCTCGACAATTGAATTGATGTGATGTTAGTTGTGATATTTGTTGCCTAACTTGGCACGACACACTAGCGTGTGTCTAGATATCACTGATGAAGGCTCAAATTTCGTTTCACGGTTATGGTAATATCATTGATGATTGGTTGCATACGGTATTGTCGTTACATCCTTAGTCCCTTCAGTGTTTTAATGCAATACGGTATTTCCCACTGCAAACTTAACTCAAACCTGGTTTTGAATACGATCTTTTTCTTATTAACTCGTTGCATTCCCATTTCCAAAGTTTATAATTAAAAGGACATTCCTGTCAGCGCCATTTTTCTCGATTCTCCACATCAAGTACGGCCCCAAAATTTTATTTACTTACCTTTAGTCAATCTCTTGCTAAAAATCCGTTTTAAAATGTGGCGTCTAGGAGATTTTCTGTTGAATATTGGGAACTTTATTCAAGTGTGTCCCGCATATGTGATCTTTTGCACGCTTACAATAATCATAACGTTTCATCTCTGTTGTGTGCTTGTACTAATTTTCTAATAATTACCATGAGATCAAAAATCTAACAGACTAATGCGGTAAAAATTAAAATTAATTATTCCAATGTGAGATCACCGAAGCAAAATTATAAGACACTAGCCTAGAAAATTATAAATTGTGATGTTAAAATACGAGAATCATTCCGGTTTGTGTCGACACAATTAATGTGGTCAATCATGCTGGTTCGTCTATTACGCACAATGCCAACTGAGACAGTAGCTGCGTTCTTCGCTGCAAAAAACGGAGCTATCTCAGTTGACCGTGGCGAGGTATATGCGTGCTGGCGATCAGCGCGTGGCTGTTATAAGGAAGGCGGGGTGGTGTTGCTTTAAAGGCACCTCATGCAATCGCTCGGTATTTTTTTTTCATTTCGGAATGCAGATGATTATGGAATGCTGGACTCTTGTGGTTTTACTGAAGCATGGTCAACACAGGAATGACACATAAGGAAGTATTTTCTTCAGATTTGTTGAAACCTTTTCGTTATATTCACAATTTTTTGATGTTGTTATTTTTACTTTAAAGGGACATTCCTCCCAACGCCATTTTCCTCGATTCTCCGCGCACCAAGTATACGGCCCCAAAGGCCTACTTAGGCCTACTTCGCGTTAGTCAATCCATTGCTAAAAATCCGTTTTAAAAGGTGGCGTCTAGGAGATTTTCCGTTGAATATAGTGGGAACTGTAACAGCATCCTGCTAATATTTACCTTGCAATAAATAGCTCAGGATTTAAATCGGCTTGATTTAAATCAATCCACACTGCTGAAAAATGGTGAAGCGGTGATTGGTGAAGTCCAGATTTTGGCCAAAAGGCGTCTGAGTTGAGGACAAGAACGACCCTAAGGCTCCGAGATTAAGGGCAAAAGTGTTCATAAGGTCCCTGAATCAAGAAGAAAGAAATGAAACTGGGCTACATTATGGCTTTGAAATGTGGATGCTTTTAACCATAATAATAGGCGCGCTATTGTTATGAGCAAATAAAAAGGTTTCACATTTGTCACCATTTATTGGTTCATTTACAGCAAATTTTCTGCCGCTGGTAGAAGTCGGAGTAGCCTACATTGTTTCTTGAAATATATGGAAGTTCTAAATAATTCCTTTACTTTACACGTTAACGTCAGGATAAAGTTGAGAAAAAGATTACACTATTTTTCACCTTTCGATGGTCTTAAAAAAATTGTTTTGCTTTCAGCTGATTCCTCTAACCCTTCCCATTCCCTAAAAGTCCAAAATGTTGAATTTACTACGCCTCTCACAACCCCCCCCCCCCATTCCGAATATCAACGGCTGGCTATCCCCCCCCCCCTTCCCTTCCAAACATTAACGGCTGCTACCAGGGTGCCACATACGCTTTTATAATTTTTGTATTTATTTATTTATTTTTTATTTCCGACAATAACGCTTTTTCCAAGCTTTTGTAAAGCATTTTGCGCATCCTGCAAGGTGGGGGGGGGGGGGGTTTGCAGGGAGAATCCCCTTCGGGTTTTTCAGGAGACGGTTTTTCTTTTATATTTGTTTATTTGAAGTGTCAAGTACAGCGAGTATTCACCAAAGGCCAGAAATGGTCCCAAAACAGTTTAAAATGCATTAGCTTCGTACCGTGTTGGGGGAGCTCATAGTGCTCTCCCAGACCCCACGGCTGGAAGGAGATGGCCACAATTATTTGGTGGAAACAACCTTTCAGAAAATTCTGCCTGCATCCATGTTACACACTTAATCAATTTAATCAGCCTGGTAAATGGTAAACAGATAGATAAATTTTCAAAAAAAAGTATTTGTTTTCACTTTTTTTTTCGTAAAATCAGCAAATTGGTGGTTAATCAATTCACGAAAATGATGGTTAATTTTTCCTAAATTACGTGCTTCGCTTGCGCTGCCATGCTCGCTGCAGCTGAACATATAACACCAGAATCCGAAACCGAAAATTTGCCCACCAAATTGCGGAAGCACCCATTTAGCATCCTAGCTCATTAACAGACGTTGTTCAGTGTTAAAACTGATAAATTTTGTAAGCATGTTATGTTTTTTTTCAGGGTTGTTACGATTATAATTAAGTGGTAATAATAATAATCACTTGATTAAAATTGAAATTCACCTGATTATAATAAAGGACCAGGTTAACACACTAGGTATTACAAGTATCAACCATGGGAATATATACTATTCTAAACCCATTGGACTACTTGTATGCGCCTGACTATCAGGATCTTCCAAAACGCCAAGCATCTGCAAAAAAATACGTCCGCTGCTGCGCACAGTTTGGTACTACCAAAACTCAAAACACTCGATAGAGCTATAATGCAGCAGTCCAAAGGCAAAACGAGAGTTAAAGAGTCCAACAAACTGCTTTAATCCTTGCTTGTACACATTTATTTCGTAGCAGATGTTCCTATATGTAAACTTACTTATTTTCACCTTTCGTTCAAAACATGTTCGTTCAACGGAAGTGACATCATCTTGAACGCGACTGAGGGATTGTGGGATTGAACCATCTCAGCTGCAGCTCGGAAAGGTGGTTGATTTTTACGGGATTGTGAGCATGCGCGAGGCACAATTTATCGACTGATTCTGGATGGATTATCGACAGACTCTGGATGGAGCCATCAGTTGCGTTGAAAGGTGACGTTATTTCCCTCATCTGGCACTTTTGGAACGTTCTGTTGAGGTTTCTGTGCATTGAATGTACTGAACTGTCTCCAGAAGCGTGTGTATGGTTCGAACGCATGTGGGTCGTTTTGGAATAACCTCTATATTGGCAGGTTGGATCATCCAGCATCCATCACAAGTTGAAATTTTCTTCTTAAAACATAACTTGCTTTAAACATGCATACACTAAAAAAAAAATATTTTTTTTTTAGCCGACGGCATGCCCTACATAGAACGTATCTTGGTTGTCGTTCACAAAAGTCGTTGTTGCAAACTCTGCTGATGGACAAAATATGGCATTTTTCTCATTCTTCTCCTCGGACGTTCTGTTCACCTTGAAGATTGCCTATGATTTGTGCTCGAGATTGGGCCTTAAAGGCCTATTTTCCTCATTGTAACTTGATTTCATTATCCGAGGGAGGAAAACGACTAGAGACACAGATGATTTCTTATCTTAGTTTTATTGGGGCACAATGAACACAGTTGCATACACTATACGCAATCACTTCGTCCAGAAACCAAAAGGACATAATCGACATAATACTTAAGTAGTGCTCAAAATAATGAAAAAGCATAACACGTACTGTACAAACCACACTTCAAGTCTGACCGGTTCACCCACGTTTCGCCGACTCCCGTTTCGCCGACTCCCGGTTCGCCGAAACCGTTTTGCCGACTCCCGTTTCGCCGAATTTCAGTAAAGATACACTCCCGTTTCGCCGACCACAAGAAATAAAAATTCATTCGCAGGTAGCTAAAAATATAGCCTTACTTGACCACTTTAAGAAATTATTTGCTACAGTTTGTAGCTTACTTACTTAAACAGTGGGGTTAACAATTTAAGCATAACCTTATTTTGGCAAGAAGCTAGCAATGAAAGAAAAAATGTACTGCAATATTGCACGCTGCGCTACGATTTTAACACGCTCTGTTTCTTCTTTTTCTCTGTGTGACGATATAGCTTATTAAAAAGTTGTTGTATACGTAGATTAGAATTTGATGTGTGGGTGAATAACAACACCAGAAACTGACCGAATGAACAAAACAATAACACTCAGGGTTCGTGCTCCCAAAAAAAAAAATGCTACTGGTTGAGAAGGGCCCTGTAGTGTCTCGTGCTCGTGTCGACAAGTAGTGCCGCCAGCTAACTCCAGGCCGAGTGGGGGGTGGGTATAATAATTCCCCGACGGGGGGGGGGGGGGGGGGGGGAGCAAAGAACATTTTTGGCAGTTCGCAGTATTTAGCTTCATTGTATAATTCGTTGACTTCTATTGTTTACTGCGAATTTGCGAATTTCATCAATTTATCAAACAAATAGCAACAAACATCTATTTAACCATGAAACGTAGCGAATATGTGTCCTTTTTCAACAAATGATGGGCGCATGTTCAAACCTAAGTTAAGCACCATTTCAAGTTTTCAAATCGAAATGTTTTTCTCCATTCTTATTTAACGTCATTGCTTAACGAAGCGTAGAATTGTTTCTGCGTTGACGTCACTAAAGTAACTTAAAAGTCGGCGAAACGGGATCATATCGTTTCGTAAAGTCGGCGAACCGGGAGTCGGCGAAACGGGAGTCGGCGAAACGGGAGTCGGCGAAACGGGAGTCGGCGAAACGGGAGTCGGCGAAACGGGAGTCGGCGAAACGGGAGTCGGCGAAACGAGAGTGTACCAGTCTGACCGAAGTCTGGTGGAAGTTTAGCGTGGGGTGAGGAGGAGAAAAGGGGCGAGGGAAATGGTAGCACAAGATCTTTCCGAGTAAAACAAGCTGCAATGACACACTTCCATCGTCTATACCTCTCCTCATAGTAAATATATATCTACCCAAAACCAAAACTGGTCTAGAGAAATCGCCAAGTTTCCGAAAAGCGTCGGCCTTTGAAAGTAGTGATATCATTCAACCAGGGAAAGACCGTCAAGGTTAATGTTATTGTCCAAGTTCATCGCAACTACTAATAGTTCGAAAAAGTTAAATGAAAACTGGAATTTTGCTACTTGCGGTAGCAGTCTTCAAGTTTTCCCTTAACGTCCAAAGTGTTGTTCGGTGCGATTAACTTGGCTAGTAGGATTAACCTTGATGGCCTTTCCCTGGTTGAATGATATCACTACTTTCAAAGTCCGACTTTTTTTTTGGAAACTTGGCGGCTTCTCGTATACCAGTTTTGGTTTTGGGTGGATATCACAACTGTCGTAGGACTGTCAGTGTACAAAAGGTCACCGTGGTCACACCGTCTTGTCTTCATCTCTACCTTTTCTGGTTCTCTAACTAATTAACTGGTTCTCAGGAGTGCACGCATGGTTTTTTTCTGGAGGAATTTTATGTCTATAAATTTTCTCATTGATAGTTTTCACATTTGCCATTGCTCAATTATCCGTTACATCAGCCACATTGACACGGTTTGATTTATGGTATGTCCATGCTTAATCATGCTCCATGCCCCTTCAATGCTGATCCCGAGGTTAATGTTAATTTACGCCATGAAGCTGGAATTGCTCACTCAATCACAATTAATCTTATCTGCTTGGCAGCGACACACTATCACATGTCTGTATTAACCAGTAAACTTGGAGCATTACCAAGACATACTTCTTTTTAAAAAATTTCTTTTTTCCTACTTGATTGAACCCTGTGCTCACGATATGCATTTTGTTTTCAACTCTTCTTGCAATGAAAGACTCCCAGTTTCTTAGTGAGAATTTTTTTTCTTTACGAGTCGCCACTTTGCTTTTAGCTGCAACCCCCATTTTAGAAAGAAATAGAGATTGACGTTGCACGAAGCAACCCCCCCCCCCAAAAAAAAAAGGAAAACCTCAAAGAAGTTAAGCAACGGGAGCGCAAACAACAGATTGAGGGAGGGAGTTCCATGGTTGAACAACCCTTGCCGTGAAAAAGTGAAAGCATAGAAATACGGAGTGGGTGGCCACGAGTGAAGTTGACATTTGGAATGAGGGAAAGAACAGGGTCCACATCAAGAAGAAAAAGGCACTTTCCCATACGACGGTTTACCTGTCTGCCGAAATTAAGATTTGACAGCTTTCCCTATGAGCTAATTGCACAAATCAACGTTATTGAGGACACGTTTTCTCCATAAAGGACACGTTCCCAACTTTAATGTTGATGTTTTCTTCGTTACTGGGCCCAAGACACCTGATTGCAATGATTTACAAAGATTTCTGCCTCATCGAGCATCTACAACAGTAGGATGAACTCGGCTACAAGCTATTTGAGGGCGTGTACTTGGCTTCCTGAGAACACGTTTGCAACATATTTGGCAAATTGTGGCTGGTTTTCTTACAGTCTTTAGCATGACAGGTCGTAAAAGCCTATAATTGTAACCAAATTATGTTTTTTTTAAATATATTTTATTAATAAATTTAAATTAGCTGATGAATTAAAAAATAACTGTTTTGAATATACAACCAGGGCCGGATTTAAGCTCTTGCCGCTGTAGGCCCAACCATAATGCCGCTCTTCAATACCCCTAAAACTTTCCCTCCCCTAAAGTCTTACGGAATGTTCAATTACACCCCCCGGGAGCCCCCCCCCCCCACTCCCCTCATCTAGCACCTTTCTTAATTTGTATGTTCTTTTGCGATCTATGGAAAACTGGTAGGGGGAAAATAACTTGGGCCATGTTACTAAGCAAAGTATATAATAAAAAGTAACCTTTGAACCTAAATTAAGAAATTTCAGGGATTTGCTTACTCGGACCTTGTCACTTTCTTTCTTTCCTTCTTCCCCCTGTTTTTTTTTTGTTCGGAGCGCCACTTACACTTATTCATGGCTACTCGTTTTATTTCGCTATTATGATCAACGTACGACAACCAACCAACACACAAAGTGGCCATGCAATAAAGAGCTGGTAAATAACGTAACTACGTTTTAAAGAAAAAGTCAGTGGGCCTCATTAACGTATAGCACCGATCATGCACTCAATCAATACTGATACGACATTGAGTTAAAGAGAAAAAAAAAAACGTCGAATTGTTACACCCTGAAGTATTCGCAGACATTTGAAAATGAGCCGTTGTCAACCTCAAAATCGGTCTATACATGGTACTGTACGGTTACTGTTGATGGAGAGCATTACAGACACCAAGAATTTATTGCACAAGATAGCAACAACTTATAGCGTTATCTCTTGATAGGATACGGTATACGTTTTTAGACTGATATAGGGTTAGCTTAATTCTAACAATGGATGGCGCCAGCATTTAGTTAATAAATTTTCATGAAAGGTGGAGCACATGCAAAATACGCACCATCTTTTCTCGCGTGATCCCGCCCCTAAAAAAGTGCCGCTATATAGGCCCGGGCCTCTCGGGCCTACTTATAAACCCGGCCCTGACTGTAACACTGAATAATTTCGGTTTATAAAGTAATGTTGCTTGCTTTTCAAACAGCAGCGAAATATTTAGATGATGTTCCTGAGAATTATCTTCATATCATTGTGGCGATGGGTTAAGTTAAGAGGAAAAGGGCTACTAGCAAATCAAGTCGGCAACGAAGCCTTTTTTTGTTTGTTTCTTTGCTTGTTAAACCCCGTATTGGATAGAGGCTTTATTTGAAAGCCTCCGTTCTGCCAAGGCTGTTTGGAAAACGCTTTTGTAAAATCGCCTAAAAACATTTCAGTTCTAGCTGTGCCAAAAATGTGCTTGTTTTAAAACTTGTTATTACAGTTTGAGGAGAGATTGGATTCCATCGTTTTAGCTTTAGCTCTGCGTCGTCTTCCCATTATACTATACACAGTCCAATACTCGACGACTCAGCTGTGCCTTGTTCGCGCTGCTCGGGTTCACAGTGAACCCTCACAAAGATACCGTTTCACGTTTTACGTGTTTTAAATTTTCCGTGTATCCTACGTTTAAGCACACTAAACCATTTTTTTTTTTTTAATTTCAGACGCATGTTCCCGGTGGTCAAGGTGAGCGTGGGTGGTTTGGACCCTGTGGCCATGTACTGCCTCGTGCTCGAATTCGTTCAGTTGGATGGCCACAGGTGGAAATACATGAATGGTGAGTGGGTGGCAGGGGGCAAAGCAGAGGGCAAACCCGCCCCCGCCAACACCATCTACGTCCACCCGGATTCGCCCAATTTCGGGGCTCACTGGATGAAGGAACCAATCAGCTTCGAGAAAGTGAAGCTGACCAATAAAGTCAATGGCGGTGGCCAGGTAAGCTCCTTTAAATTTATTTTGTTAGGTGTGATCCGTACATTGTTTACAAGTGAATTTCATCAGGGTATAGAGAAAGTAGCACTGTAACAGTAAAGGCAGCTAAAAGTTAATTAACTGGTTCTCAGGAGCGCACGCATGGTCTTAACGCATGAAACTTTTTTTATGACATTGTCTAAAAAAAAAGTCCTCCTCACGCATCAGCTCTTTCACCAAATAGTTATAATACTTCCTGTAGCTGGTGATCATATCACCCCTTTGGTCCATTCACATGGTCGCCTCGAAACAAATCTTCAGAGGACCCTTCAGAGGCGCGTCACAACTACAAATGTGGATGTAAGACTTTTGTCAAACGTGGAACATTTGCACTCAGAACCTGGCATTAAACCATAGAATTTGTGCTCCCCAACAAATTGTAAGCTACTGATTTTTTTTATTTTGATAAATAGAAAAAAAAAATCATTGCCACATCTGAAAAATCTCAAATAAGAAGTAAAGAAAAAAAAAAAACACCCCCCATTCGCTTCAATTTTTTTTAGTACCATTCCTGAGAACCACTTAAGTTTTATCGGCCTAACAAGAATAAAAAGCCTACAAAGTGCACATACAAAAAACAAACGACGTTTCGAGGGGGGCGAGGGATACTCGTCTAACTGGAAAATCGCATAATTGGAAGAACGTACAACGGAAAACAGTATAACGGAATATCATCTAACAGGAAATTCGTATAATGGAAAAGCGTCTAACTGGAAATTCGTATAGTGGAAAATCGTCTGATAGCCCTGCCTCACTCGCGCTGCCGCGCTCGCTGCGGCTAAACATATAACATCAGAAACCGCAGTTAGGCGTTAATCCAGTTAGACGTTTATCCATTATACAATTATCCATTATACGATATTTGTATAGATGCTTTTCCAGATTTTTTATTTAGACAATTATCCCATTAGACGATTTTCCAATTAGACGTTCGTCCGACGCCCGGTTTCGAGGATGTGATCATTCCGTTTTGAAGTGCAATATTTTGGTTTTTTTTTTAAAGAATAAAGCCTACTAAAATTACACAAATAAACACAATGGTCGCAAAACGTTTCGGAATTCAGTTCATCCCATCGTCAAGTGCTTAAAAAGTGAGGAAAAAATCACATGTCAAAGGCAAGGAACACTATGCTAATTAAAAAGTTTAAAGGGATATACCTCCCAGCGCCATTTTTCTCGATCCTCCACATCAACTACGGCCCCAAAGGTTTATTTCCTTACCGTTAGTCTTTCCCTTGCTAAAAATCCTTTTAAAAATGTGGTGTCTAGGAGATTTTCTCTTGAATATAATGAAACTTTATTTACTAACGATCCGTCACTAAATCATGACGTTTCATCTCTGTGTGTACATCTTATCTACTAATTTTCTAATAATTACCATGAAATCAAAAATCTAAAAGACTAATGCGGTAAAAATTAAAATTAATTATTCCAATAGATCGCCGAAGCAAAATTATAAGACACTAACCTAGAACATTATAAATTGTGATTTTAAAATACGAGAATCATTCGGTTTGTGACGACACAATCGTTGACTTGATTCTGTCTCGTGTACTCTTCACAAAGCCAACCGAGACAGCAGCTATGCGAGGAACGCAGCTACCACCCCAGCCGACCTTGGCACTGTAATTGCTCGGATGATGATCTGCGCGTAGCTGTAGTTTGGCACGCAGAATGTTATAAGGCAGCCCGGGTGTCCCTTTTGAAAAGTAAAATTTAAAACATAATGACGAAAGTAGTATCAGCCTGGCCAGAACAGGAAACAAAAACAAGACCCCGACCTCTCACCTGCAAATGTAGGTTCGAGGTGGGGCTGAAAGTGAAAGGCCCTACCATTTGTACCACTGGGCAGGCGAATGGTAGGGCCTTTCATTTTCAGTCTCACTTCGAACCTACATTGGTTGGTGAGAGGACGTGGTCTTATCTTTGCTACCTGATCTGGACAGGCTGTTAAACTTTCACCTTTATGTCTTAAATTTTACTTTTTAAACTTTTTAATTATAGTGTTCCTTGCCTTTGACATGTGATTTTTCCTCACTTTTTGGAGCACTTGACAACGGGATGAATTAAATCCCGAAACGTTGTGGCGGCCATTGTGTTTATTTGTGACATTTTAGTAGGCTTTATTCGTTTTAAATCTTCTTATTGCTTTCTGCAAAGATTTTCGAGTGCAACACGGAGGTGTTCTTCACAGAAAAGCAAACCCGATCTAGAATAAACCTCTAATCTTTAATTATTTTATCCCATTTACCACCTGTAAACACCCGCATCTTACCTGAAAATAAGAATATTACAGAAAACGTTTCTGTTATATGCAAGTTAGGCCTCTCTCGAGGTTTAGCGAGGTGCAGCTACTATTGGAGTTGGCCTTGGGCGTAGACGAAACAGCATGAACAAAAAAAATGTGTCGTCGTAAACTAGAAAGATTTTCGTATTTAACATCACACTTTATAATTTTTTAGGCTAGTAACTTATAATTTTTCTTAGGCGTTTTATTGGCATAAATAATTTTAATTTCTACCGCATTAGTCTTTTAGATTTTTGATCTCATGGTAATTATTAGCTAACGTGCATGCTAATTAGTAGGCTATATGCACACACACAGATGAAACGTCATGGTTATTGTAAGCGTGCAAAGGATCATATAAACGCAGGATGCTATTAAATTAATTCCCAATATTCAGCAGAAAATTTCGTAGACGCCACGTCTTAAAACGGATTTTTAGCAAGGGATTGACTAACAGTAAGTAGATATAAAACTTTGGAGCCGTACTTGATGTGGAGCATCGAGAAAAATGGCATTGGGAGGAATGTACCTTTAATTATTGAGTACAAATTTGGTACGTCCTCGTGCACCTGGGAACAAGTTGTAAAGGTTAATATCACTCCGTTAGATGGCGCCAATGGGGCAAGGTTAGAATGACCGTCTCATGTGCCAGGGGTCCTGGGTTCGAGTCTGGCCTAAGCCATTCCTGGCATTTTCGGGAAGAGTGGGGCCCTGTGATGTCTCGTGCGCATGTCGATTGTGGCATGTAAAAGTCCCTAGGAATTTCCGATGGGATTTACTTAGCAAAATTGTCCTTCTCTCCTTCTGGCGCAAGGGCTACGGCTGGGAACGCGTCAAAAGCTAAAGCTAGATGGCACCAATGTATTTGCCTTTGCTTTTCAGTTAGTGATACTGCCATTTTAAAAAAGCGGTCAAGATTTACTTTAAAACAAAAAATTACGTGCCTCCTATGTGTCAAAGCCTACTTAAGGAGCTTCGATTTCTTTAATTATATATACCTTCCAGTGTGTTCGCTTAATTATTAAAAAAACAAAAAAAACAACAGAACCCGGCTATTATTGTAGACCCAACCGGAGCGCCATTTCAGGCAGGAGATGGTTTCTCAAGTGCCCTGGCATGTTTTCAAATACCAGGGTCCCTTTTAGATCAGGTCCAGGCTGGCTTTGCCTCCACTAAACAACCATGAAAACCAATCAAATTAAAGTCAGATGCGGATCCTGGCAGATATAGAACTAAATAGACCTCAGTCTTCGTTAAGAAAAATCCGTTTAGTCTTCATGTTAGTTTGGCGTACTTGTTGACTTTGTGTAGCAATGGTTTTCAACCATTGAAAAACAAGACACTGTTTTCAGGCACTGCTTTAGGGGTCGTATTGATTTTTCATGTCCGATTAAATGTGTTATTTGCGGTATATAACGCACACTTTCGCCTTTTGAATAACTTA
>JAHWFP010145816.1:0-11947 GCA_023313725.1 Lithobius niger
TCCTGCATGCACTGGTTAAATGTAAACTAGTAGTTCATAACACTTATGTTAGTGGCAGCAATTTCAGTAGTATGATCGTTCTAATTTTACTTCTTGGATTTCGAAGTATTATTGAATATTATTGTTATTTTAGCCAGTGAACAATGCTTATGAAAAAATAAATCAGCTAACGGTTGGAAACGTTGATCAAAGCACTTTAATTCGAAAAAAAAGATTCTTTGAAAACTGGGATATTAGCCGTTTTCGCTTTTTTCCTTATGATGCCGATGGTCCTTTGTTAATTATTCCCGTCACTCACTAAGAAGCTCTTGACGACTCTGCGCATGACTGTTAATCGCATTGGATTCAAAAGTTAGAACCGAATGCCGTTGCAAGCTAATAGCAGATCAATAAATTCTACGCAAATAAGTGTTATGAATGTCTATGCATTCAGCGAACAACTGTAATAATTTACTAGTTTATTATTGTATGTGTTACATGCATATCCAAGAAACACTGAATTTTTTAATTAGAAGCAAGCTGTACCGTAATCACGTGCAACGAAGTGTTGCAGCACAAGTACCGGTGTGCCGAAAGTACCGCAACCTCGTTCCCAAGAGCTCTTAAAAATGATCGCTTACGTTTTGTTGGCCGATTGCGACAGAACAACTTCGCAAGGTGCTCGGGACTCGCATTATGAGGTGTTTTCAAACCGTATTCGACATTGTATCTTACGTTTTGTGTCGAAAGCGAAATGGACGTGATGAAAGCGATCAAGTCTAGACCCGTGCGCCGCCACGCCACGCCGCCGCCGTCGATGACTTTCCCAAAATTCCGCACGCCGTTGCCAATAAAAAAAAAAATTTCGGCCCGCCGCCGTTAATTTTGCGGCGCGCCGCTGGTAGCTTTGTATTTTAATTCAAAATTTCAGTTTTAACTTTTTAACGATTTCTTCCCGATCAGAGGAGCTTAAAAACAAAAAAAAAAGAAAGAAAGAAGAAAATCCTTGAACTGGAAGAACGACACTCAAAACAAACAAATGCGCTGAAGTACTTTCGTCAGAGTGTTCTACTTAGTTTTTATATATGTATATAATTCTGTGAAAAACTTCAATAAAATACCAAACACATTAAAAACAATTAAAGGATATAATGAACTTAAGCAAAAAATGAAAAACTACTGGATTAATTATATTGATGGGGATAAATAAATGAATTGAGGGGTTTTTGATTCAGAGTTAATTAGTTGAGAAGTTGTATAGGGTTTAAAAATAAAATTGAAAAATGGCTAAAATGATCGTTTCTGACATACATTTTTGAATAGAACTGTATAAAGAGGGCTATAAGGTACTAGAAAGGAGAAGTACCAAATTATACAATATAGTTTATGGTTCTGATGGTTTTGTTTTTTAAATTGCTAGAAATGTATATTATTTTGTTGATGGATTGTATTGTAATGTTGCCACTAATAAGTGTTTGCTCACTTCGTGGCATCTTTCTTTCTTTAATAATAATAAAAAAAAAAAAAAAAAAAAAAAAATATTCATGCAATGAGATTGAAGGTGTAACAGTTTTACACTTTTAACAATCTCCTGCTACAGATACGCCACGATTACGAGCCGTCGGTCGGTTTGCGTTCATAGCATCCCACCCACGAGTATTCCTTCATGACAAGTTTTGCGTTAGGTGTTTGACTGTCACAGCCAGGGCCGAATGGTGCCCCCTCTCCCTCTGTGTCAACAGCTACTCACTTCCGCCCCCATCCCCAACCCTTTTTCCACTAAACCGAAAGGCACGGAAAAGGGGTTTTATATTACGTTTTATATTAGGTCCTCTTATCAGGGCTGCAGTCGTTTGCATGTTTTTTTTTACTGATGCCCGTTATTGGTGGAAGGTAGTCTCGGTTTCAGATGTCCACAAGTAACGCTTGGAAGTAGGCTGTTCTTTAAAGTAAAGTAACACTGAATTTAGCAAATATACCTAATACTGTCGTTAATCGTTAAGTTAACTTAAATAAGTTTAAGCATTTATTATTTTTAGTCATGGAAAGAAATACTGAGGAGTTTAGTCAATTTGTAGGAGTTAGGCTGGTCGAAACTATTTTAATTTCACAAATTTTTGACTGAAACATATTACTGTGTCCTAACGATTGCAACCCCGCTATGCCCGGTACAAGGAAGAACGCCAGAAGGATGGTAAATTCAGGGTTTATTCCAGGGCCACGCGGTCTGTCCTCAGGAGATGTTGTCCAATGGTTCAAGGATGCTCTGATCTGGGCTACTAGCAGAGTGGCACACTTCAGGAAGAGTTCTTAGCTGGTTAGGGACTAGCTCCCAGAGTGAGGCTGCAAGGGGCTGCAAGGCCTTAAGTACCTAGGGCTGCCGCCAGTACCTGCCACTGGTGGTGCAAGGTACTTCCTGTACTATATCCTGGTATCCCATGATCCATCTCTGCTAGCAGCTACCCCTAGGGGCAGACAAGGCCAGAGCCATCCAGACCACTGATCTCCAGGGACTGGACCATACATCAAAGTACATAGCATTACTGGAATACATCAATAAAGATACAGAGTGTACAGAATAGATAATATGGAGCCATAGCATCAAGGTAACGAGGCCCACTAAGGCCCCAGCTTAAAGAGTACGAGGAAGCTGTGGAAACCGTCGTTGCACGATGGCAAGACAGAAACACTTTTCAAACAAATCGGGACTGGTGTTACGTTTATTTACATTTATTTTCAGGAAATGAAAACAGGTTTTTCAGTGTGTTTTGTATTTTTAAGTATTTTTTGGAATTTCAAAAAAAAAAACATTTTCTCAGTGTTTTTTTTTTATATTAAAAGACTGTCGTAAGTTATCATTTTGATGAAAAAACGAATGCTCCAGTATTACTAAAACTTAAGTATTTACACCATTTTGAGGGTTTATTTTCAACATTTTCTAAACTCCTTCCCTCCCCCTTTCATATAGGTTCATTCAACTATTTTGGGCCGATGGACCTTTACTACTCCAGTCCGGCTCTGGTCACAGCTAAACGATTTTCTGTTGCCGTAAAAAAAACTTATTGTTTGCATTCACAACAATTATGCAGCATGTAAAAAAATCCTTCCTCCTTTACGACTTAAATGTTTATAAAATAGCATTGTATTGTGATACAATTTTCGACTAACTCGGCAGAGAAAAAATGTATGAAACGCTGCCATAAGCCGCCGCACGCCGAACTTACTTCACAACGCCGCTGCTGGTAAATAATTTCCGGCACTGGCGTGCCGCCACCGCCGACATTTTTTAAGAGGTACGCTGCCGCCGCCCTTAAACAACAGATTATTTTTTGGTTGTTCATTGCAACCTATGCCCGTCCAAATTGCAGTGACAGTTTTGATCCAATGAACAGGCAAAACAGATTTGGGTTGAACAGGGACATTTTTTTACTTATCTGTTGACAGTTTTGTTGTTGGGTAGAAAAAATTGAAATTGTCGGTTAAGAGGGCGCCATGTGCCCCAATATACCTGCGACCTGGGGGGGGGGGGCGCCGGGACGGGTAGTTCTTTTCGTCCTTTGTCCCCCTTCTTTAAAACTATGAAGAATGGAGTATGACCAGTGACGGCACCAAGGGTGGGCCATGCCCCACCCCCAAATATCCCCCCCCCCCCAACCCCAACACCAATAATAAAAAAAAAAAACTTGCAGGCTAAACTTGAATAAACAGAACTTTATTTTTTTAATTTTTTAATTAAATTATATTTATATATGTATTTTTCTTTTAGCAACTTTGCAATATATGTGTACCCTAATTCATTTTGTGTGTTTATGGGGCTTATTTGACAAATAAATTGTACTGTATTAAAGCTTAGGTTACATTAAGGTTGAATTAAACGGAATAAAAGTGCCTACTGTGGATGCCTTGAAAAAACAAATCCCTGTTTCCAGATGTGCCTTCTGTCGGCCCCCCAAACAATTTAGTCCTGATGCCGTCACTGAGTATGACAACGTTCATTCTGACCACCCCTCACCCCCGCAAAATTGGATGCCAGCAGGCTTAACCCTGTTGTGGAAATGAAGCTTTTTGTAGAACTGGGGAAATGGAGGAGATGTGATGCCTATCCCCCACCCCTGGTCCAGTGAAGAATTTCCCCCCTCCCCAATAACAAAAAGCGTCCCCCCCCACCCAGTTTAAAAATGGTACTTTTCGGCCATGTTATTTTCATACGCTTTATTTCTGTTCCGTCACAACAACCGAGTGCTGCAGCAACAGCATCTACTGTTCTGTTTTGTTTTCAATCAATATTTAACCGTGCATAAAATTATAAACCAAAACATATTTTTTTTAATATTTGTATAAATTGATGTGTTGTTGGCATGTTGTGTTTTGTTACAGTGACTGGTGGTGTGTTGTTGTTGCTGTTACATAATAAATGTATCGATACCTCCCCCCTCCTCTAAAATGCCAGTGAGGAGTTGCTCCTCACCGGTCCCCCCCCCCCCCCTCTGGGCATCACTGGGGGCGGAGGTGCGAAGAAAAAAATGTCTCATAACTTATGTGGGGCGGGGTGAAACCATTCTTTATTCCAAAATATAAAATGTGTAAGGAGTGAGTGACTTCGTACCCTGATGGCTGACCTTGATGGCCTGACGGCTGCTTATTTTTAACCGATTCGGTAGAGCGTGGGAATAGCCCAAAGGTAAATAAAATACTTTTATGGTATGGCTCCTTAACGACCGGCCGAATTAGAATTTTCTTCTGTAACAAAATTGCCTTAGGCTTTTCTCTCTTTTTAGCAATCGTAGATTGAATTTAAATAAACACTTTTTGTCTTTTATTTAACGTGTAGCTTCGATACCTTTCTCTTTATCACCATCGCTACGCAATGCGACCACGCATTCACCAAGCAGTCTTCGACCGGAAAGTTTGGGCTTAGCAAGCCGACGCGGCGTAGCGGGAACCGGCTTGCTTCAACCGGCGTTACCGTGAAATGACAGTCGAATACCCGGTAATGGCTTAAGCCTAAGGCTTTGTTTATGGACCACGCGCAACGCCTAGAGAGGACGCGTAGCGCGGCGTTTGAAAGGAATTTTGCTGCCTATCCGCGTGAGCTTGTTTGTTTACGTCAAAAGCTCACGCGGGAAGACACGAGCGATTTGGATTAGAAAAAAGCCGCGCCCCGCGTAGCCGACCGCGGGAGCCGGGTCTGTTGAGTTGCATTCTGGGATAGAAAAATGGCGGACCACGTACCGGCGTTTACGAGTGGCCACTTCGCTGCTTTCCTTGATGCAAAAGCCTGCACGTGTTCGTTCTAATACAACAACCGCCAAGCTGCTCGTACTGTTATATTGTGTGGCTTGCGCCACATTGTCTGATTCGCATAACGTCGTATATTGTCGAGTGAGCATCGCGTTTCTCTTTAAGCTTCGCTCAAAACGGCCATAAACATAAAGGCGATTTGGAGCTCGCGGGCCGCGGATACAACAGCCAACACGCGGCTGGGTGAACTGCTTGTGTTTCTACACCGCGTAAGCTTTCGGCGTCCGCTTAGGCGCTGGGTTTTCTCCATGAACGCAGCCTAACAATGACTCGCCGTCTTTGTCAAGTTGACAAATAGTTATCGCATGAAATAATAGTCCGATATTTTCCACAGGTTCTTGAATGATTACCTGACTTTTAAGCGCTGTAATTTGTTCGACATAGCTACCCGAATTGTAAATATGCGAAGATTACGGTGGTTGTTATCAGCGAAACGAGAGAATAAGCCGCCATTGTGTTTCATCGTTGACACTAAACAGCGATTCGAAATGCCAAAACGACACCTCAAACCCAGCGTCAGCAGAGGATGCGAGAATTCTCTTACAAATGGACAAGGCTACCTAGACGTAAAGGCTTAACGCTCGGTTTCACGTAGCGTGCTAGACGAGTCGTCCAAGCGTTCCGATGAACTGAAAGCACGAAGAACGAAAAACTCCAATCGTAGCATTGATTAGTGTTAGCGGGATGCACAAAAACGTGATATCTTCTCATTATTAGATTTAGCGGTGTTGTAGCGCTAAACGAACATTATTTTACGGTAATGGTGACTATTCTTGAAGTATTCGGATGATTTACTGCTACGTCAGTGGATCGTTTAACACATTTTTAATGAGAATTGAAAACGCCGTAGGGTATACAGTACAATACACAAGTACCTTGGTTGTTGTTCTGCTTGAAATTCATGAAATTAAACTCCGGAGGCTTTGTTTTGTCGTCGAGTGAACAAAGAGGTACGTAGCATGAAGCCATTGTTGTTAAAGTTTAATTATTTGGTGTCAATGCAGTGTTTTAAGTTTAAAATCCGCGTATCGCGTGTCATACGTACCTTTCACAGTTCAGTCCGCATGCTCATTTTTGGGGTGTAAGTAGCGCGACTGGTGGCAGAATCGATGGCTAACTGGACGACGCGTTGAATTTCTAACGTGAAGCCTTTACGTATAGGTAGCCTTGAATTGGACAAACCCGATGGGATTCGGCTTACGATATGTTTCAAGACTGCCACTTTTGGTGAACTTACGTTTTAAGCCAAGATTTCGATGCGTTTCTGACGAAAAAGCTTACGTTTTGAAAACGATCAATTCGAGACTAAGCCCCCCCCCCCCCCAACCCCTTGCGAGGTGACTGTCGCAGTCGGCCAACAAATCGTAGCGGCTATTTTTAAGAGCTTTTGGGCACGAGGGTACGGAACTTCCGGTACAGTGGTACTTGTGCTACAACACTTCGTTGCATGTGATTACGCTGCAACTTGTTTCTAATTGCGACTCACTTTTGCATTCTAGCAGCTAGAACTCAATCGCGATGGCAAAGGTGACATTGCCATGGTAACAACGCTAAATGGATTAGCTAAATCCGACATCGTTTGAGTAAATGCTTGCAGTCTTATGATCCGTGCCAATAATATAAAGAATTCCTCATGACGAAACAATTTTCCCAAACGCTTCTGAACTCACGTTATTTGCTGTTTTCGTTGCGAGGCGGCAGACATAAAACCGCCGCCATGTTGGAATTTGAGGTGATTTCGAGCTTCTAGCTGCGAGAATGCAAAAGCGAGTAGTTACGTAAACGTACCTGCCCTCATGCGCTTAGTCGTCAATAGCTTCTGAGTGAGTGACGGGAGTAATAAACAAAGGATCATCGGTATCATAAGGGAAAAAAACGAAAACTGCTAATATCTCAGTTTTCATAGAATCTTTTTTTCTGAATTATGGCTTTGATCAACGTTTCCAACCGTTAGCTGATTTATTTTTTCATGACCATGGTTCACTGGCGGGCAGCTCTGGTCCTGCATCAACATGATCATCATGATCATCATTAGGCCTGCCAATTTAGCTCCTATTGCCCGCAAACGGAAGGCAGCTTACCTGCAATAAGCATCAATTTTAAAGCTGTTTTGAAAGAAACTCTTAAAAATAAAAACGTGAATTTAAATGGTGCCTTAGTATTAAAAGTAAGCTTAACGCCATGGCAGAAAGAAGTAATTATCGTAGAAATGATACTGTGCTACGAAATTTCATTTTTATAGCAAAGATGTAATTAATTCCTCCTTTTTTTCTGTCATGGTGTAAGCATACTAACACAATATTTAAACGTACATTTTTATTTTACGCTTTTTCTCAAAACTGCTTTAAATTGGAAGCCTACTTGCAAATGAATTGGAATTGCGCAAGGCCGTAGTTGCACTATCTGCCGGTAGATGGCGTTGCTCACCTTGGGCGGAGACCTGCGCAGATTGATGCGCACAAAAACTTGATATTCGACGATTGCACCAGGAAACTTCAAATAAATGGAAAAAATTGCATATATGAAAAACATTTTATATATGGAAAAGATTTTATATATGGAAAGTATTTAATTTATGGAAAATATTTTATATACATGGAAAGTATTTTATGTATGGAAAATAATTTATATATGAAATAAAATTTATATACGGAAAATATTTTATATATGGAACATAATTTTATATATGTTAAAATATTTATATATTTGACAAAATATTATATATATGCGCAAAATATTTTATATATTCGCCATATTATATATATTTTAGGTGACTTAATTATGTCCCAAACGGCGCCTCATAGGGTAGTGTTGCGAACGTCAAAATTTTCTGGTTCTAGTTTCTGGTTTTTTTCCCCCGGAAATTTAAAAACTATTTTTCTCTTTTGCTTAATACATTCTTTTTACCCCTGTTTTCACCTCCTGATATTACCGAGTGTGGGCCGTTTAACCGACTCAGATTTTTGGTCGCCCCCCCCCCCCCCCCCCTTTCATCCCAACAAAAATCCGGAAAAATAAAAAATATCCCAGGAACAAAAAAAAATCCCAGTGAAAAAGTACACGGATTGAAATACCTCTATATTGCATTTCGTTAAAAATTTCGCGAAATCTCTGCACGTCTCTTCATACCTAATCATACAATGATTGAAGTCGTGAAATTAACGTAATTAATAGCTCCTTTCCTATTCAATAGTTTTCGACCAAACTTGGCTAGATATATTTCTACCAAAAAATAAGCAGATCTGTGCAATAGTAAATGTAGGGAGCCACACGTAAATCTGGTAGGGGTCAACAACTGTTCACTTGTTGCTGTTCTTGTTGTTCAGAAAAAAACTCATGATCTAATCCAGAAATGTCGTTCTCCTTCATCCTCAAAGAGACTACTTTTTCAATTGCTTGACCCTTTTCAGGGTTACGGGACTCTGAACTATCAGATTTATTGTTTTACTTTTTTTTAAACATTGTAATTAAACAACAATGCCAATCAGCAAAACGCCAGATGCAAGGCATAGACTCAAGAATAAAGAAATGCTAACAATGCTTGCATATTCACCGCACTTTGAGGAAACCTTTTTACTCGACATTACTGCTTGCCATAAAAAAGGTTCACCTTTGGGCATAAAAAATTATCGTTATCGTTATACTGGGGCTTTAAAGAATGCTATTCAACAATGCCACTCTTTGGCATCAACAATGACGAATTATTTCCGCCTTTAGCTACGTGTGTTCTTATTTACAACAATGAACAAGTTTGCATTGTTATCGGGGACCTCGATGCAGTGCGATCATTTTTTATGCGCAAAGGTGTACAGGGATTACATATAAAAGTGTCAAGTGTGCCATAAAAAAAGGATTATGTGATTAAAGTTTCACTTTACTTGTTAAAATGTACACGGATAAAAGTGTATGATTTTTAATCTAGATAATCGAATGTACAATTGAGAAAATTGCATTTGTTTAAATGCTTTTCTGCTTTAGCCATAGTTTAATTCGCCAAGCACAACAACACTTAAACAGATGCATTTTTCTCAATTCTACACTGAGCATTTTAATTTAAAATGATAAATTTTAATCCGTAAAAAAAACATTTTAGCAAGTGAAGTGAAACTTCAGTCCTAGATCACTTTTTTTTCGTCGTACACTTGACTCTTTTGTTTGTAATTTTATTTGATCGGAGATTTTTTTCAGTGATATTTCTTCCTAGAATTTTTTTGGGGGTATTATTATTCTTGGAACATTTTTCCAGGGATCTAGAAGCGCGCTAGCACTTCGCCCATCTTGATCAGATTATTGGCTTTCAATGGCGTCTAACAGGAATATTCGGCGTTGAATAGCTTATTGCTTGTGTGGTGACGAATGCCTTCGAAATCTTGAACAGAGATGCTGTACCACAATAAACGTGTAATTACAGGACGAAGAGACAAATGGGCTCGATTATGTCATAAATAAACGTGTATTTGAAAGCTTTACATTCACAAATAAATTTAAAATAATGAAAACTATGACAGACGGTTGTGTCAGCATGGCTAGCATTAGGCTTCCCTGGTAATCTGAACGTGAGGAAAATCTGGCATTAATACCCATTGGTTGGGAGGCAATCTTCATCGGGTAGAGTGAGAGCTACCCAGCAATCATAGTTACCAGACTGGTGGATGATTTCCAAATAGGAACCGCGTAGGAAAGTGAAATGTGTAGGAATAATAAATAAACATTACTCGTAAGTACCAATATTAAAAACAAGTATTAATAAGCTTAATTCGTTTGTATCAGTGCATTTGTTTGTGTAAATAGCCCGTCGGCAAACAAGGGAAATAAGAATTTGCCCCTTCAATCAACTATAATATTCTAGTTGTGCCCGTGCGCATGCTGCGGGGGCCCCCCCCCCCCACTCTCACATCCCTGCTTCCCCCCCCCCACCCTGCCGCACCCCCTTCCTGTATTCACATAGAGTGGGTTCTGAATATCTCTCCGCCTCCCTCCGGCGCCTCAGAAGTTTGGTCTTTTGGTTGTAAATTTATCAAACGAAAGACCAAACATGTGAATGGCTCCCACATATGCCCTTTCCCCCATAATTACTTTAACCCTCAATCTTCACACTCCTGCCCCCTCCAGGATATGCATACGTGTTCCCCCACAAACACTTGCTCCTCACCTGCCCCTGAAAACTCGCCCCGTGACCTTCCCCATTTGGTGCAGCCCCAGAAAAGACGCATGCGTGTGTTTCACAGAAGGCTAAAAAAAACTCTTATCATTGAGAAAACCAGCATTCAGTAAGCAAGTAATCCCATGTTTAACCTGATCTTTTGGAACAATTCACCTCGGTACCGCGCACTGCGAAATTGTTGCAAGCAACGATTGTTGCCGCCCACTTAAAAACAATTCAACTCCTTTCTGGAAGTGAGCATTTTGGAAATAAATGCGCCTTTCCATCGTATCAGGCTGTCAATTTCGAGGCCCACGAAATTAAGAACCTATCGTAGTTTGGTTTAAAGTTGTCTAGTTTAGTAGAAACGGGTTTTTTTTTTTTTTTTTTTTTTAGCTGAAACGTTGCCAATGGCCCATTCCACGCGACTAAAACTTTGTTCCCCTTTGGTGTCACAATAATACGCCAAAAGGTGATACAAATGTCGGTGCGGCAGGTCTCGTAAGTAGCGCCATCTCTTCAAAGACTTTGGAAAAAGTGTTATAATCCGAACATGTAGTCCAAGGCCGTTAACAGATGGCGACATGACAGGTTTGGTAAATCTGTTCAAAGACGTTGGAAAAGTGTCCCAACCAGAATTTAAAGGCGAATCCCGTCAACAGATGGCACTACAGGCTGGGGTACTTGATTGTACGACGGAATGGCATGGCCAGTGACATGGCCTGCTCCGTGTTATATATGTAGACTAGTTGTGCCCGTGCGCATGCTGCGCACCCCTCCCCCTCCCGCCTCCCTCCAGGTTTGGTCTTTGGTTTTAAATTTGTCAAACCGAAGACCGAACATGTGAATGGCTCCCACATATGCCCTCTTCCCCACAATTACTTTAAACCCCAATCCCCACACTAGTGCCCCCTCCCGGATTCGCATACGTGTCCCTCCATACACGCTTGCCCGCCTCCCCCTCCCCGAAAACATCGCCCCGTGACATTCTCCCTTTGGTGCAGCCCCGGAAAAGTCGCTGGCGTGTGTTTGACTGAAGGTTAAAAAAAGCCCTGAGAAATGCAGCATTCAGTAAGCAAGTAACCCTATGTTTAAGTTAATCCTCTGAAACAATTCGACACGGTAGCGTGCATTGCAACATTGTTGCAAGCAACGATTGTTGCCGCCCACTTAAAAACAATTCAACTCCTTTCTGGAAGTGAACATTTAGGAAATAAATGCGCCTTTCCATCGGCTCAGGCTGCCAATTTCGAGTCCCACTGGGGGCCTCGAAATGAAGAACCAGTCGTCGTTTGGTTTAAAGTTGTCTGATTTAGTAGACACGGGTTGTTTTTTTGTTTTGTTTTTTCAGCTCAAACGCTGACAATGGCACAGTCCACGCGACACAAACTTTGTTTGCCGCTTTGGTTCCACAACAATACCAAAATACGAACCCCAAAACGGTGCGGTAGGTCTGGTAAGTGGTGCCATCTCTTCGAAGACTTTGGAAAAAGTGTTATAACCCGAACTTGTAGTCCAAGGCCG
>JAHWFP010145817.1:0-20728 GCA_023313725.1 Lithobius niger
TTAATTTTTTACATGGTTTGTTTGTTACAACACGGTTATACAAAGAGATGGTAGCAAATTTTCAGGAAACGCTTTCCATCATCCAGCTACCAGACAACCTGAATTGGCCAAGTGGCACCGGCATACCCAAGTAAAGGGAAACAGACGACGATTTCTGGCCTACCACCAACAGAATTGATACAACAGCTACAAGGTTTTGAAAACCGTTAGCTTGTCCATGGGAAGTGTCTGCTTTCTGAAAAATTTGCTACTATTTCTGTTTTAACCATCTGACAACACACAAACCAAGCAGCAATCCTATCCATGTAAAGGTACACGTAACTTTACTGATAGTTAAGTAACTTAACTGGTGAGGTTAACTGTGCTAGCAGTAGAGTCCACATCAGGACGAATACAAATGCAAGAAAACTAAATAAGTCCACCAATGAAACGTGAATTTCATGAGGCCCAAACGAAATGTGAGCAAACTACACCAAAGTTATTATGGCTCGGTCTCCCGAGCAGAGGATGTGGGATCAAATCGTTACCAAGCTTTGTACACATGGGATTTTTAAAAACCTGAATTAGTACTAGAATATTTCCAACTTCTATCTTGGCACTTTATCACACGGTTACATAAGAAAAATAAAGCATGTGCGTAAATTTTCACTAAGCTACGTCTTGTTATTTTCAAACGCCGGAAACTTACTAGAGAAGTGTCTACCGGCGGCTCAGTTGCATTACTTCTGGTTGTGAGAATTTCTCATTTGTGCTTGCTGTGACGCAACCGAGCCAACGATAGACACTTCCTTAGTCAGTTTCCAGTGTTTGAAAACAGCAAGAGATAGATTACATATTTTTATTTTCTTATGTAACTGTGTGACGCGTGACAAGATAAATTATATACCGCAGGAAGGTACATGTGATGCAATTATTTCCCACTTGTTATTCAACATCCATTGTTATCTTGCAAAATAGAAAGCCAAATGGGCATGCAATTGTGCATGCACTGAGGAAAAAAGCTGCCTAAAGGACATGGTGTTTTAAGACTTTTGACACTTAAAACTGATCAAAGTTACAAAGTGCTTATTTTGACTAAATATTCATCTTAGAACAGCAGCACCCATGTGTAACATTCAGATTAATTAAAACAGTTAATACTTTGTACAATGCACAAAGCAAGCACGAGTAATGGCCGTACTAACACATGCATTATTTGCCCTACTATTGATGAATCATGCAATGACTGCAATCTTTTTAGTTAATGCCTCCCAAAACATCAAACTGTAAAAGGCACATATTTAAAAGTGTTGAATACCAAATTTCATTCGCATGTCGCATAAATTATTTTATATGAGCGGAATTAGTCAGTAGCCACTAGCCAGTAGTAGTAGTATTAGTTAGCTAAAATCAACCATCTTCACGCACTTTTATCACATTGAAACAGTTTATGCACTTGATTCATATACAACAATTGCTTGTCAAGGCACAAAGACTGGCTATTTTTAACAATTTTCAAGCAGTTTCGCCTCGTAGGTATTATCCTCACCATCCTGAAAAGTGCTCAGCTCTGGTTTTTGTTAAAATACCAAAGCTACAGACCGCCACGCAACAATGCTGGAATTGAATAATGACTTTCTCACAACTAAGTGTGAAAATTGACCTTGGCGGTTGGACCACTAGCGTGGTCCTTGATACATTTTTCAGCCTAAAATAGCGTCACATACTAATTGCTTAAATTTTTTTCTACATAGCGAGTAGAAGACGGACACTGGCACGCTAACTCAATGATCTACTGGTAGGCAAGTGCTGGGATGTTTAGTACCCTCGTGTAGGTTGTGACTAGGGCTGCATTCAATTGCTTGGCCATAAGCATTACAGAAGGGTGAAAATATCATATAAATAGAAAGAAAGACGATACAATATGTGTGAGTCCTTCATAAATGTTTTGAACACTTGGCCCAACACACGCGGCGAGACAAAACCACCCTGGCTACGTAAGTTTCAAGTTTCAGGACGAAAAGCCTCAGGTCCCATTATTAAAATAAAAAAAAAAAACGTTTAAGACGTGGTGGTGTGACATTTGCAAAGCTGACAGCACCAGCATCTTAAGAAGAATAGGACACCTTGGAGAACCGAGAGTTAAAATAAGAAGAACTAGCTGAATCCGGTGTAACATGCGTTGCAATGTCTAGTTGTGCCCAGAAACTGCTATTTCGGTTGCTGACCGTTAGTTCTGGATAACACGCAGAAGACTTCATCTCAGCTCAGCAGGTCTAGAGATCCCTCATTCTTCCATGGGCGCACGGCGCACTTTCGTATGCGGGCTTTTGGAGAGTGCGCAGCAAACTATTTCAGAGTCACTGTATTTGGCGTTTGGCATTATCGCTGAATCACCCACTAAAACAAAGCATATGCAACGTTGTAGCCTGAAAACTTTCGACGTTGCTACCGTTGGCGCCAAAGTGCTTTGAACAAATTTGCTATACGCCTAAATTACTTAAGGAGGAATTGCAACTGTGTTAATACACCACATTTAAAAAGGATTCACCTTTGGGGCTGCCCTTCCTTTTGTACGACTTAACTGGCGCCTGGCTTTATGTTGGTGTTTGCGCTAGGTGTCACTATCTGCACACTAAAAGAACTGAATTAGCATGTCGTCCTGAGCTGAGCCTGAGCCTAAAACGCAGCTACGGTTGTTGTAGTGTAAAAGAATGAATGGACCTGGGTCTACCGTTTCCTTGTAATATCTCCAATTGAAACGAAACATGGACAAGCTTAGTCAGTCCTTAGTGCACCGTTTCCATGAGGAAGTTTGATTGACTTTGACACTTCAATTCAAGGTGACCACGTTTTTAACTTTTTACCCGTGCGTCGTAGACAACTGGTGTAAATATAAAAGACGGAGGGAATTATTAACACTATTACCATCCAAAAAGACAACGAAAATCTATTAATAACTGCAAATCTTATGGATAAAGGAAAGAGAAAAAAATAAAGGCTCCTTGTCAGGGAAGGGAGCATCGCAAACAACTCGCTGCCAGGCAGTGAAGCAAATTGACAGCAAGTTGCTTAAATGCTCCCTTGCCTGACACCACCGCCTTTAATTCTTGAACAGATTTTGTTCTGCCTTTTGGGGGGGTCACATTCTCTAATGATTCCACACATTTCAAATTTACACCAGTGGTCTACGACGCTCGGGTAAAAAGCTAGAAACAAGGTGACCTTGAATTGACACGTCTAGGTCAATCAAACACTTGACGTTCTAACGGCCCCCTAACGACTAATCTCATTAACATTCAATTTCGATTGGCGATGTTACATGAAAACTGTGGACCCTGGTCCATTCATTCTGTTACACCCGGTATGTAGCCTAGGTTGCATGCTTAATCGCAACAACAATGGATGGATGCTCTATGAGTTTTAATTCGAAAGACACGAAGCCAGAAGCATAGATGGTGTAAATACACTTATATTTCGGTACCCAGTATTTGCCGTACCTTCCTCAGACATGTGTAAAATTTGTAAAACACCTTGCATTACGGCATTGACCGTCCACCATGACTGTGTTGTTAAAATGGCACATTTGGAAAAACGTGTGTGGACGTGGAGAAACAGCAGAAAGTCTCTTTCCCTGCCGTTTTGCAAAATATGCCATTTTAACGACACCATCATGGTGGACGCGTCAATGCCATAATGTAAGGTGTTTTACGACTTTTACACATCTCTATTTTAAAAATGTTGGGTACCGAAATACAAGTACGTTTTTACTCTGTCTTTGCTTCTGGTTTCGTGTCTTTCGTATGATTAATTGCGTATAGGCGGGAAGAGAAGGAAAAGGGATGTGTCCATCTACGTTTGGCCCGAATAATTAAAAAAAAAAAATTTAAGTCGCTGAGCGTGAGTGTTGTTTTAAGTGATGAATAGGGTAATGGGCATTGTAGGGTTGAAGAAGGAACTGATATTGCAAAAGAAGAGACTGGTTGAGAGTTTACCACACAAGTACCTTGTGGGGCTGTACACAAATACTAATGTAACTACAACATAAAAGAAACTATTTATAGCAGTACGGAGCAGATAATGATAATGCTCAACTAAGTGAAAAACAATACCAAGTTCTTACTTGTATTCTGCTGTTTCCCCAATCTGCAACCAGAATGTTGTCTTGTGCATCCACAGCGACTCCCGTGGGTGCATTGAACTGGCCATTGCCTTCTCCGTTGGAGCCGAAACTCATGACAAATCCACCGTCCGAGTCGAACACTTTGATACAGTGATTATGGAAGTCAGACACTACAATCTGGTTCTTTTGGTTGACAGCCACAAAATGTGGGCCAGCAAACTGGTTTTCCTGGTTACCGCGGGAACCAAATTTACTAATCATTTTGCCATTGGACTGAAAGATGAGCACGCACGACGCCTTGTTGTCCACGACAATAATGTGACCGTTCTTGTCGACGGCAACTCCTTTGGGGCCAAGAAGCTTGCCGACGCCAATCCGATTCACAAACTTGCCGTTGGGCTCGAAGACGCTAACCCACTTGTTGTCATAGTCTGCCACGACGTAGTTGCCCGTCGGCATGACGGCGACCCCCGTTGGTCGCTGTAGCTGACCCGCACTACGGCCACGAATGCCAAAACGTAGCTTGCACTCTCCACTATTGTTGAAAGACTGCAGACACTGATTGTTGCTGTCAGCCACCACGACACGGCCCGTCGTCGTGCAACAGATGCCCTGAGGGTTGGTGAACTCGCCCTTGTTGCGTCCCTTGTTGCCGACTCGCAAGATGAGGTCATCCTCAATGGGGTTGCTGCGGCGATTAGATCCTCCGGACTTGGCACTTGGTGTCCGCTTCGTGGCATGTTGTCGAACACCCGTTGTCCGGGGGATCTTCGAGATTGGCCGGTCACTGGACGAGCTTTCCTCCTCCACGTAGGCCTTGACGCGAAACGGGCTCCCTAAAAAGATTAAAAGGAAAACTGTATAAAAATTGTTGCAGACAATGAAATGCAGGACATTTGTTGCAATAAAGATCACTGCCAAGCTCCTGGCATAAGGCCACATGACATCTGCGCTGTTTTCAGATGTAGACTATATTTAGATCCACTTTAAGCTCTAGTGGGCCAAAACGGAGCCAAAATTGAATTCATCAATCTTTTTGAATCTCTCTTTCATAAAAGGAAATTCCTCAGTAATTAGTTTATAGCAACCTGCTGAAATGCATCTTCATAATTTACAACTAAAAACCTTGTTACTTCACAGCTTATGCAATATGCAAGTCTGATTGTTACTGCTTATTTGCTTATCTTTAATTGCCCAAGTTTATTACTGCTGTCAAGGGTTAGATGGATTGTAGGAGCATTTTCAACTTCTGGAACCTTCTAAAAAAACTATTACTAGTTCATCAGTCGATATGCAGAGGCCGCCAGAATTTTATTTTAGTTTTTTTTTTTATCACTTTTCGTGCCTTAGTATCTTTCTTAGCGAATACATGCAAACACAAATGAAACAAACAAAAATAGGCTTAAATACATATGGCATCCCCTAGTGGAGTACTGTGTTAATTAACGACTGCCATACAACCTAATCTATAGGGAAAAAATAGCCCAGATTTTAACTACCACCCCCTTACTACTGAATTTAAAGTTGGATTAATGTGTTAAAAGGTAATGATTTTTTACGGTTAATTTTTATACAATTAAAAATCAGTGTAATACTTATTTTACACTTTCCATTATATTTCCACTATACTACAAAATGTAGTTTTATCGATCGTCCACTAGAATCTAAAACTTTAAGCACAAATGTCCGAATATTTTCCTCGTTCGTGTAATGATCAGCACTATGTAAAATTAGCCCTATTACAGCTACAAAGTGGTGTGGATGACATGTACAGAGAGGACTGGTGGGCGGGGTGAGGTGTTATTTCCTGAACTGGAAATGCTCAGACTTCCCTAGCTAATTTGATCAACCCACGTATTCAATATTTTATTTTTTTTTACCTTTCTCACCACTCAAGAGGTTTTTTTTCTCAGTGGTGCATTCCGAGAAAAACCAGTGGTTCTCACTGGTTAAAATAGTAGTAACCTCAGAGCTTACTAATTAATAATCCTGAAGTTAAAGGTGTTAAGGCATCTTTTTTTGTATTAAAATCATTTGCCACAGCACTAAAACCAGGCTTTCTATTGTCTATTCAGTAAACCCCATCGATCTTCCCAAGCTTTCTGTCACTTCAGTACTTAGTATTCAACACCAGAAAACACTCTTTTAACGTTTCGAGATAAAGACGTAGTTGTTAGCCTTCACTCAAGCACTGTCACACCACACGTAATGACTTGAAACTCCACACTTGCGCTAACAATTCGACACCACTGAAAACCAATAAATTAAATTTGATGGGCAAACGCAATTCTGTCAGGTGCATTTTAAGTCTTAGGAATTCATTGTTTATTAACAGTGTAAACTGTTCGAAGAATGAGTGTATAATATGCAGCAGCTACTGGTGTTCTGTCCACTGTACAATGACACCCCAAAATCCCCACGTGGTACGTACACTTATGACTGTCAACCTCCACCCTATTTTGGCTGTGTTGAGAAAAATAATACCTTTGATGTGCTGTCCAAAGAGGCGGACGGAGAGTTGGTACTGTCCTTCTCTGGGCACTGTGTATAATAGGTCGTAGCTGCCATTCTTATGGTCGGATACTTCTGTTATGTACGAGACAGGTGATGTGAGCGATGTAATCTCTGCTTTGAAGAGCGAGTGTCCCACTTTAACCAAATCGCCATTCCTGTCTTTAGTCGTAATGGTCACAACTGTCTGCTTTCCGACGATGCACTGCTTTAGACCCTCTCCCGCCGCAGTTGTTTCGAAAGCGACGGCGCTGTTGCTCTGTACGCTGCCCAAGTTGTAAAGGCTCTTCTTCACCAGCATGAAATCGGACTCTTCGTACACCAAGTAGTCATTTTCTTCAGGCATCTTCTGAATCTACAATGACAAAATCAGCAAAATTGATGCAAGGATTATCCAACAAATTCAGACTCTACACAAAGAGAACACTAAGTTTTCCACCAAGCTAAAAGACAAAGTATACACAATAAATCCTAAGCATTCACATGCACAGTTGTGGTGCATTCTTTTATCATTTCCCACAGTTCCATTATTTTGTCTACGCCATCTACTCCACTCTTCCAAATTCACAGTTTATTGAAAATTCTGCGATCAAAGGACACCTGGATTTACAAGTTTTACTACAGGTTCCCACTAAAATACTGAAATAATTTCCCCTAGTTTTCCAGAGTAGTTGAGTCAATTTCCAGGCTAAATACCGAAATTGAAGGAAGGAAATTTTCCACACATTTTACTAGTTTCACTTTTATTTAGTGCATTTTTTAGTTAAAAAGAGCGGCCTGATTTAATGAACATTTAGGTGTCAACACAGAAGAACAAGGATAAATTGTATTTGACCACAATGTCTTAACGAAATGTGTTTAATGCACTTTTGTGTATGTGATGTGTGTTAAACACATCAGACTAGACCTAAAAGTGTGGCTTTCTTTTTCCTCCAAATTTTCCAGGTATTCCCGGTTGGTGGGAACCCTGTACTAGGTGCATGAAGTGCACAATACATTTTCATAAACAAATTTACATTCAGCGGCATTCGCAGTGGCACATTCCGGAGGAATGGGTGGCAAAGGGTGGCCGGCGGGAGGGGGGGGGGGGGGGGTGACAACCCAAAAGACCCAAAAGTTAAGAGTAAAAATTTGGCAAGTAGACAAATAAGGCTTTTATAGCAGTTGACCAAATTCTGAAAATTGGCTTTTTAAATCTTTTAAAGGCATTATGGGCACACCAATAAGAGAAAAAAAAATCGAAGTTCTTGCTTACTAGCCGGATGCCATATCTAGTGCACCACCAGGATCCCTCGAGCTTAGCAGCTGTTAAACCCAAACACGTCTCATTGTTGACCAGAAGGCCACATACACATATGAAACGAAATTTGTACCTTGGTCTCCACACTAAAACTTAATGCTAGCAATTTATGCACAATAAATCATGAGTTAACGTGTTGACAGAAAAGACAGATGAAAAAAATATAAAATTTGTTTATCTTGTATTCTCACAAAGCCATTGTTTAACCCCTAACCTTGCAATTTATACCGTAATTTATTAAAGTTTTAATAATTTTTCGGAATACACAACAGGACCAAGAATAGAAAAAAAAAAAGCTTGGTTGCCGTAACATTGAAATTAAAACAAGTTTGTCGGTAGGAGCTTCTGTTTTTTTTTTTATCACTTATTTATTTTTCCTTCAGCCTACAAGTGTTTTTTTTTTTAAATTTCATGCAGTTTTTTTTAATTTGCATTTCTGTTTCTTAATTTCTACCCAGTAACAATATTTTTGCACCTTAGTAGTCCGAAGTTATGGGGCTGCTGATAAAACAAGAGAATTACACCTCACCTGACGATGGGATCACAAAAAGAACTAAAAGAGGGCAAAAGTTTAAAGTTGGGAGGAAAAAAAAAAAAAGTAGACAGGATCGATCGGGTTACGGCAGCCAAACTATATTTTATTTCAGGCCTTACAAGTGAACATTTTGGAAGTTACCCTTTAATCTAGTTAAGAAATTAATTCCTTTCAACATCAACAAAATGCTTCGAGAGTTTTCTGTCAACGTCATACACTAGCGAAACCATTACAGCAACCATGTGACACCTAACGAAGATGCACCCATGCGTGAAACTTTCCGTCAACAAAAAAACAAATTAACTTGTTTAATCACTGTTTCTTCTGCTGAGTCAGCCCCAACAAATTCTCAGCACTTTGTTTTAATTCTTCACCTACCTACCTACCAAAAAAAAAATTGTTCCCAAGTTGCGGTTAACAAAGGGAAAATGTCTTTTTGCAGCAGAATTGGGCAAAACCACATTGGGAAAATTGTAAATTTGCAAGCAAACAAGTCATTACAGTACACGCTGCAATGAACACCACACACGTTAAAAGCAAATTACTGTAGTCACACACTTTAAACAAATACTTTATACGCTAAAGAAACAGGCAGCACTGCATTGCTGTTTAGTACTTTTTATCACACGGTTAGAATAGGTAAAAAGGTTATTGTCGTAAAATGACATTGATTGTCGTAAAGACTCACCTGTGGCTTTACAGCGCTCTGAAGCGTTTCGAGCTTCAACGAACCCATTGTGACTCAGAGTGACTAATACGCTAAGCGTAAGTCACTTTTATAATTTCTCGGCTTCTCTATTGATGATAACGCTCGATCGATAAGTTAAGTCAATAGAATGACGTCACCATCTGTCAGGTTTATCAACGATAATAAATTATTTTCTAAATAGCATCGTTTCTACCACAGACTTGCCTCGTGAGTTAAATAATTGACAAGGCTCTAATCAAGGTCATGATTAGTACATTATAATCCTTTACCTTACGTTTAAGGGCTGCAATAATTCCAATTTGAAACACATAGCTTTAAACCCAAAAGGAACGTCACCATCCGTCAGGTTTATGAACACTAATGATATTTTAGAAAACATCACCATTTGCACCACTAACTTGCATCGTGTGGCAAACTTACAAGGCTTTAATCACGGTCATGATTAGTGTATTGCCTTACACTTAAGGGTTGCAGTAATTCCAATTTGAATCATGTAGCCCCCACCCCACGTAGTTTACCAATTTCTGCCCAACTGAATGCTACCAGGTAGCCCCCACCCGTGGTACCAACTTTGGTAATTGAATGACAAGTGCTGGATACGACATAGTAACCATTTCGTAATTCTAGTAATTGGGAGTTATTCCTGGTCCCTACTCATGTTAATTTTCTGTAATCTGCATTATTCTGCTATGAAAGAAAATCAGAGGTAACCAGAAACTGAAATACAGAAGCATGTAGGCCCTATTTGGTTTTGTGGCTTACATTATAAATAATTAACATTAGTAGTTTATCTAATACTGTAATCAAGAACTGCGCAGTCATCACATTGCTATGTTTTCAATCACCAATGATTAGAAACTGTCATTTTGGCCAGCAATGTTGGCAGCATGAGATTAGAATTCCTTCCAGCTTCATTCAGTGGAATGAACTCTAAAGTCTAGTAAGGCCTGTATTGCCGCTAACACTCAATTGTGAATTTAAGTGATACATAAGTACATGAAAGCAAGTGATTCGGGGACATATTGGGTTGCCAGCTCGAATCCAGGTCACGTCACACTGACGCAACGTAAGTGCGTTAATGTGGCTTACTACTATGTTATTTCTAGTGTACGATTGTCGCTGTCCGGCTTGTTTTCCCCTTTCCTTTAAATGTTTACCCGTCCCTCCACAAAAAAGACCAGAAGTTGAGAATAAATTTTGCAACAGCAGTAAAGCATTTAAATGGGTTTTTAAATGTTTTCAAAGGCCCAAAACTGCGTAAGCCGATTTGTTTTGTGGGGCTCCGAAGCAACCCCCCCCCCCCCCCCTTCCCCTCCCCCCATACACACCCCTTAGCCAAATTCTCTGAATTTCATATTTTCTGGCCCATTGCACCTCCCCTAAACCAAATTCCTGCATGAGCTACTGAGATTCATTATTTGAAACATCGTTTTTAGATTGTAAAACCGTTATCAGGATTTAAGAATTTCAATAGCTTTGCAAACCATTGCATCCTTTATGCACTCCCAATGCAACTCAATCAAGGGGTGGTACCCAAAGTGATTTCTCAAAAGAAATAAAAGGAAAAACTGGTTGTAAACCTTCACTATAAAACATTATTGCGATACGCATCATCGACATCGAAGGACGTTTAGAAGGATAAAAATACCTCATTGTATCCCTACAATAGAGGGGAGGACCTCTTCAAGCTCTCACTTTAGGCCAAAACTATATCCGACAGTACTGACAAAGGACGAACGTGATGAGCGTTAAGAAGTACAAAAGATGTTGCGTAACAAATATTTTTGTTCGAAGTATACATCTTCTGAACAGGAACTACTGCCCTCAAGTCTGTTGAATGTGTTACACAATTATCGTCCTCAAAGAAGGTTGGCGGCACAACATCTGCAACACAACCTTCGCAAAAGTATCAGATCAACAGATAAAATCAAGATAACTTGCAGCGCCTCTTGATTTTTAAATACAGCCACGGTTGATCGACATCCTTGGTTAGTTTGAAGGATTGAAACCAAGGATATAATGTCGTTATCTTGATGCTCGAATCGTTTTGAGGGGTAACAACACGGAAAGCCTCATTGCAGACTTTTAATTACGCCTTACCGTACTTTTCACAGGGAATAAATAATATCTGGAAGGAATGAGCTTTGTTATATCAAAAGCTTGGATAGATTTTGGAGAGTCTGCAATTGCAGGAAATACGCCATGGGGAGCATAGGCGTCTGCAGACTTTCAAAGGGGAGGCGGGACCTATTTTGGACCTATTCTTGTGGGCCATGGTCAGGTGATTTCAATGGACGTCTGTTTCGGTACAGTTCATTCCCACGCAAAACTCGCTACTGGTCTGGTGAAATTTTAACCACGGTGAATTACTTAATCTAACACAGAATAACAACAACAAAAAAAGTAATTAAATAGTGTAGTACTATATACATCACCCAAAAAGTAGTAAGAATAGTGCAAAATATTATAGCAGCAAGTCCACGCGAGCCTCAAATTTCAATGTACAGCCCATCTTCGAGTTAAGGTAATAAGCGGTGGTCACGAAGCAAGTTAGTAATAAGTGACGGCCGCGAAAATCCAAAACAGGTAGGAGAAGTCTTTAATGTGATTGTTTTTTAAAGTAGGAATAAAGACGGAACAGTAGGAAAAGTAGAGACTATGAAAAGTACGAACATTTTGATCCCTGCTAACTTGATGACCTGAAGTGTGTTCACAAACTTTCTTCTTGTGAAAGTGAATTCCTTGCAAAGTTTACCATAATTGTTTAGTATGCTTGTTTATTTCTGCATGTTTGTTCCTCTGTCACCAACAGACTCAACTTTGCCGTCTTTCACGTGAAGTCATTTTATGCCCCGTTTTTATGAATTAGGCATCTTGGTTCATTCGCCATCACCAACCTTCTTGAAAGAGAGAAAACTTTAAATGTTCCGCAATAAAGTTAAACCGATCTAGCCAACTCACCTGCATAGCACTGAATTCAGAAAGGCGTTCAGACATTTGTTTCTTGACGATTAGCACCTCGGTATCAGACCCATGGTTCAGGGCCTTTTCGGTAAACTCGCACGAACTGCTCAGGTCTGAAAGGCAGGCATCCAGTAATTCTCGTTGGTGACTCAGGATCTGCTGTTTACGGCTGTATGTATCGTCCAGCTCGGCGAGAAGCAAGTGACGTCGCTGCTCCAGGACGTCACGCAACGAGTCAAAGCACGTGTTGATCTGGTCCTCCGCCTCGGCGCTACGACTAGCCAACACTGCTTCCATGTCCGCTACGAGGTCAATCGCTTCTTTCAGAACTGGTACCTGTAGAAAAAGAGATAAAAGAAACTTAATAATTTTGAAATAATACCAATTTTATACACATTTAAAAATCTCAATACAATTTACCAATTCACACGCACAAAAATAATGGACTTTAGTGCCAATGTATCTAAAAACTTGAGTATTATACTAGAAAAAATGGATGATTGTTAAGTAATTTTAACTAATTTAAAAAATTTGAAACTCCATCGATTGGACTTAAATCGACCAGTCAAAGTGTGCTAGAGAAAATTAGGGTTTATATTTCAGGGAAAAATTAGTTTAATATCTACCAGAACCCTTGTTCTACCACTGAACTCCTTACGCAGCTTCCTTCACCATTCAAGCTGCATAAGCCAGAAGAGAGGAAGATATTATCCAACTAGAGTCATCAGAAACTTCCAAAGGCCCTAAAGGTGATCTGGTGTAAGCTACATACTTCTAAATATAGGAGAAGGACGTTAGGAGAATGACTTCTTTTGCTTCGAATACTGATCATTTTGCCTGGTAGGGTAGGTGCACCTTGCGTACACAGTAAGATCAACTGAACCCATACGAGTCTAAAGCGTAGCAGCAACTTGACTTGGTTTTTGAATCATAGATTAATAAACTTAATACACTCAAGATCGTGATATTAAAGTCGTTAAGTATTTTGAATCCAAGTTAGATCAATGTGGAGAATTTAAAATGGAGATAGAAGCAAGAAAATGGACACCTCTATAAACGAGGATTTCAGTAAAAAAAACAAAAAAACAAGACCTTTCAGAAAGAGTGCGGGTGACGGCTACTATAAGAGAGTTGGCATGCTTAGGATATTTCTCATTCTTGATTGTGATCGTATGAATGCATAAAACGATAACCATAGATGAGGTTCTGTTTACAAATTCTTCCCGGCGTAGCGGCAATCGAACAACAAAGTGCACCTTGCAGACACTAGAGACAAACGATATGCCAGGACTTAAATACTTGATAACGTCAAGTTATTCGCTTTTCGAGGGTTTTGCCTTTTTTTAGTAGACGTAATTTAAGAAACTGTGCATAGACTCGAAGCTCGTCATTGTTCAGTTCTTGTACTAGACGCCTTCTGGGGCCTTGAAACTACTTCGGAATTAGACGTATGGCACATATCATGTTGTAACTACAAAGGAAAGAGGCAACTAAGCATATGATGTTGATATTGGAGCTTGCTTCATGGTTAATTGAAGGTTAAGTCATTGTTGAAACAAATACCAAGGTCGTCAAAAGGTAATAAACCTTTTAACTTCTTGGAGAGTAAATTATAACATCTATAGACAGTCAGGTACAGGTATTTATGCCACTATTTTGAGACTATATAAAAAGATCCAGGAAAGCCACTAAGTTGGTATTACTGCAAGTCAAAACACACTCTGCGAGTCTTACGTCAGCGGAAGTAAACTGAGGCTGTTACTATGAGCCAAAGAAAACGACTTCATCAGTTTAGAAAAATAAGCATTAGAGCTCATATCCCCATGGAAGTCACAGTCATGAAGGTAAACAAATAAAAAACGGATTAGCGTTCACTCGAACGAAACGAACTATAATTTGAACTCCAATTCCAGGGGAACAGGATTATTTTTACTCAATCAGAAATGTCAATCGGGGCTATGTCAGAAATTGATGCAATTTGTGCTTGACATTTGTTGCGTGTGTGTGTGTTATTTGTCTTGCGTTTGTTTTACATTTTAAGTCTATTTAGTGTGAGTGGGTACATAGGTATTTTGTATGTGCATTTATAACTTGTGAAACATGCAGACTCCCATCTCGTGAAGGGATTTGCTGCCTGTGTTTGTTGGTTTCTGTTTTAGTTCTATTTTGTGAGTGATTATGCTTCATTTTATGCTGTGCATTTCTAAGTTTTCAGTTTTGTAGGTGTTTTCCTGTTATGTCATTTTGTTTTGTATATGTTTGTGGATTTAAGTTTTAGTTCTGTTTAGAACCAAAGGAGGGAACCAAAAAAGTGCTCCACGTTCTCCTCACCCATTCCACAGTGCCACATCGGAGAAAGAGACGGGCCAATTCCGTATAGATAGGCATTCAATGGGATATGTCCATACAAAGCCTTGACAGAGACGGGCCTGATGGCGACACACTTCCTACTAGAAAACGACATACTGGTGAATCCCAAAATAGTTGAATGCCTGCACTACCAGTGCCCAGAAAAGGCAACCCTTTATCAGGCGGGGAGAGAGTCAGTCAGTATCAGCCCCACGAGGTCTTTATCACCACGACAAACGCACTACAAGGCAGAACAACATTTACATGGAGGGCAACAACGTAATTTGTTCTCAAACATCATGTGATAAAACGCAGGCTTACATTAACCCCAACCTGCCCCGATCGAATCCTGGCCAAAGGCACCAAACACAGTAACGGGATATGTAGTTGGTACGGGGCTGTATGAAAGCCTGGATGAACTACCCGACTACTCCACGGCCACAAACACAGCTTTGGGTGGCCAACCTCAGCAGTACCCGTGTTGCTGTCTGCTGCAGCATGCAGCTCCCGGGCATCCGCAGTCCATGATAAGTCAGAATCTAACCAAATACCAAGATACCGCACCTGTTCCACGCTGTCCACACTCGTGACTTGCGATATACAGATTGTTCTCCACTCCGTTAACAAAACAATTTGTGATTTTCCTGCTGACAATTCCATATCCTTCCCAGCCGACCATCCTCCACCAAGTTCACAACTGCTTACTCTACCACAACCATTTTCAAGATGTCTGCACGCATTAACCAAATGGCAACGTCACCGGCATATGCCGCCACATTAGAGCAGGATGCAACCAGTCGAATCAGTTCATTCAAGATTAGTACAAATAGCAGGATGCTGCGGGGTCCCTCAGGAAATCCGCCTAGTACTGCTCACCCACCAAACTAAGCTTCTCGGATGCCAGTTTCCAACAACCAGAGAGCATCTTTATGTCCCACGAGATACACAGAATCCAAATTGCACTGCATGGAATAAGTCCTTTTTCTCTAAGTACCATTACAGTCTCTTTAGCACCAAGTGCTCTAACAACTTTGGCTCATGTCTGCAGGGCTATGAGCCAATAGCGACTTATCCTTCCCTGTTTTTGGCACAGGAACAATCAAATCACACTTCCACTCCCAGGCACTTCACCAGGGGAACCACATGTCATTGAACACGCAAAGCAATGTCACGATCTTCATGCATTACCCACCGCAGGGCCTGGTAGGTTATCCGTTAGGACCCGGGGAGCCATCCTTACAGCTTGATAGGGCAGAGCTCAGCTCCTCCAATTTGCGAACGAAACGGAATTTCCAGGAAACCCGCTGTAGCATACTCAGAAACAGACCACATCTTCCAAGATTGTTACACCCGTGTATCCATCGTAAACTCTATAATCTGACCTTGTGTGTCTCGCCTCCTTGTTGCAGAATTACATGTAGTTGTTTGACACGACTAGTGTCTGCTGCTGCTCATTACCCTTTTTCAGAAAATTCTGGACAAATCTGTCAGTCCTGACTAAGAACAGAGGCTTCCTACTGGGAATCCACGGATTTGTTGCCCTTACCTATGTCCCTTACTAGACATCTTTCCGCGTCTAAAATGTCCAGTTAGGACTCAAAATGGAGCCGGGTTATCTACTAACATGGCCGGCAGGCGATGTTTATTAGAGTTCGTGCAACATGTGGCAATCTACGTTCTACCAATGCCCATTTAACTCAAAATGCCAGGCCAGGCCAGTTCATAGTAACATCGCTATTGGTTTCGCAGCCTCACTAGGAAGTAAGTAAAGAAACACCCATAATATCACTGCAGTTTCGTTTGTATTCCTTCTTGTTGCTTGCGTGTTTGCAATGTAGTTTAAAGTCATGTCGCCCTTACCTACACACACGTTTTATTTTTTTAAATTCTTAAACAAAAAATACGAAACATCAAAAGTTACAAAAAAAAACCTAGTTTTATCAGAATTACAAAAAAAATTGTAAAAAAAAAAAAAAAAAACTCATGTAAAGATAACGAACAATCGCTCCCAAACACATTTTTCAAAACCATTTTTTTCTCACATTTCTAGGTTGCCGCAAGCTGACTTGATCGACCGGGCTTATCTCCTGCCCCGATGGATGGGTGATTAAGACTACAACAATTAATAATTTCACGGAAAAAAATCGGATAAAAAACGGACCAACCGCTTCAAACTACAAGTTGCCCAGGGCTATCAGTGCATGATTCATCGCACAAGCCTTCGGGCGTAACCTTGAAAAACAACACAGAACGCAATCAACGAATCGTCTTGAAACAATTAAATAATGTTTACAACGAACATAAATTGTCCTGGTTAACGCGTTCAAAGTGCAATTGCACCTAATTTCAAAATAACAAAAGTTACTGATGCACATGTAGCCTAACAAGGTAAACATGTGTTAGGCCTAGGGCGAAACAACAGACTTCACAACAGACTTCCGGCAACGCGGTGAATTCAACAAGCGGCTGCAGCGACTACCTATAATCACAAACCGGTCTTCTGTTCACTTCCGCCACTTCCACAACGAAAATGTTGAGGCGCACACCTCAATCACACACTGCAACACTGATCTCTATTATATAATCCAAAAGTAGTAACCATCACAATAGAGCAGTGACATGACATATATAACTCTATGCTGGAGCCTTAATGGGTTAGCTGCAAGGGGCACTGCAGAGAGAAACAGAAGGGCGTCATACTGAAGCCGATGCTGTGAAGAGTGATTTCTTAGACCTAAAACGCGCGATTTCTGTTGTTGGAGAAAACAACGTTACTTTAAGCCTGAGAAATCCGCTCTTCCGTTGTTTTTCCCTCCCATTTTTATGTAGTGCACCTTGTAGTTATGCCCTCCAAAACCCATACTGGTGCCAATTTGGTGCCAATATGGCGGCAAATGTCACTGCTGTATTGATGATTAAAATGTGTTAGCTTTTAGGGCTAGTTTTAGATTTTAGGCTAAAATGTCCGCTTTTATCGTAATTTTTACGTGCCGTTTTTAATTTCGTAAGCAGCAGCTAACGGAGAGTTGGGTTCGAGAGTAGGCCTATTCATTCATGCAACACGGTGTCGAGCCAATGAATGTTGTTCACGAAGTCCTTTTGTTTTTTTGCGGTTTCTTGTTTTCCGGTAGCGGTTAAATGCGACGATCAAATGTTATTTTTTTCATTGAGTTTCGTCGAGATAGCCTATTATCTATACAGAAGCAATGATTTTCTAATTTTCCGTTTTTTTTTTAGAGTACACTAATTGACTACTACTGAAAAAGTCGACGGATGAACGGAAAAAGTCGTTGCTAGTCTTCCGTGCCCTTTCGGCTGTACAGAGGACTAAAAGCAAGGGTATCCGACTAGTCGCCCAAAATAGCCAAATTTTCGGCTCACCTAAGGAACTTTTTCAAGGCCAGAATTTAACAGCAACTTGTCACAGTGCTCTTGCCGGCGATCTTTAGTGCTTCAAAAGGATATAGCACTATTTTCGAGCATCCTGCGCGAAATAGTTTTTGCCAACATTCACATAGTTAGAGTGAATGTAGCAAAACCGTTTCTCACGAAGGAAAAAAAAAGAAAAATGAATGCCGATGGCAACATTTTGCAACATTTGCACACGATTAAATTAATCTTGCAAAAGTGAGGTGTACGGAAGAGCCAACCTGTAGGCACGGAGGCATTAGTGAAATAGAAATGTCCGCTCACATAAGGGTCAAAAGATCGGGATGGCAACCTTAGGGTTTGGTTTACTCCTTACCTCCTATAGTTGCTGCACTGTAGCAAGATTACTAATGCGGCTTACCGGCAATTTTACCACTGTGACTCACTGTGTCTTAACTCGGTAAATATAGAGTATTTTGTTCGACCTTTATTGCATAAGCCCGCTCTGTTTGGTCCCCTTTGCTTTTGAAACATATTGACCTAATCAAGTCTGTCCAGCTGGCGTGCATGTTCTTGTCGAGAGTAGGCCTCCACTCGGAAACTGCATAAGTTACAAGTTGATTGGATTCTGGCATTCAAGAATTTTCTTTTATCCTTTGGTTGTGGACTGTTTCGACTAGCTAGCCGAACGGAAAATCGACTAGCTAGCCTTGATTCAGAGCTGAAAAGCAAGGAATGTTTAGTTGCTTTTAAATTGTCATACCCACTAGGTTAAATAAATGTACAAGGAGGAACTACACTGACGTGACTGCTGCAGCTACCTGGGGCGCAATAGCGCAAGTAAGCACGCTTCTTTAATTTAACTCCAGCAACTAGGTTGAGCACTCTCACCACTCTGCTATCGCGACCACCATTTCGCAACATTTTTTACGGCCTCATTTTCACCGATTTTGAAACTAGGGTTCAACAATTGAAGGGTAAAAAAAAATGCGAAACGGACTGTAGGAATATTTATTGAAACTATTGACTGTAAATGCAAATCTTACTTTTATAAACGCTGCAATCGGCCAACGTCTATTATTGCACGGTTCACGAGCCATTGTCCATTAGACCATTTCAAAAGTGCGAAGGTATTCGCCGGACCGGAACCAGAATACAAGGCGGTTTTGCAGGAAAATTTCTGATGCAGCAACAACAAGGCCAAAGCAAGTGCCAAACAAACACGCACACTTCAATTTGACAAGGTTCTGTCCAGATAATGGCTGCACTTTGGCAGGAAAATGGGGAGAAAAAAAACCTGCATGTCAACAATCACGTCAAATACAGAACATGACTTGTGCCCTAGCCTCCCCCCTGTTGAAGCGTGGCTCTTTGATGTCCAACCTGGGTCTTATCTTGGTTAAATACAATATACGACACTGCGCCAACAAACCTTTGAGTTCAAACATCGCAAGGGACAACTTTCGGACTGGGATGCCCTTCTCTTTGCGTTCGGTTCGGTTGACATTAGTTAGTGCCACCGGAAACCCAGTCTTCGCTACTTAGCTCCCCACCGACCTGTTCTTACCGCTTCATACACTACCCGAATGAAATTCTACCAGATTTAACCTTACCTAACCAAATGAACAGGCAGGGCCGAAGCGACCCTTCGGGGAGGGGGGGGGGGGGGGGGGAGAAGGAAAAGAAAGGGGGGGGGGCCCCCCCCCCCTCCAAGAAACACATACAGTTGGCAAACTCGGATAAAGTTTCACTGCAAATTCCCGTTTCCTTGAGTACTGGTTAATAATTATTATCATCATTCGATCAGTTTGAAAGTAAAGTTTAAAAATACATTTTTTTTCTCATCAGTTTTCGCAACACTTCTATGTGGCGTGGGAGTAAATGAAACGCTGCCCCTGATCATTTCTGGTTGCTTCCCTGCAGCTCTCCTCATATCCACGTGGGAAAAAGAAGCTCCGCGAAAATTTGCGTAGTTGGCGAAATTGAAAATTGATCTGGCCGTTTTGTTTGCTATGTCACCACCATGACTTAAACGGATCATAGATAGTGTAGAAAATAAAAACAAAAAATGCACAAAACTGTAGCACCACCGAGTTTGAAGTCGTTAACAATTAACTTAGCGAAAATCGCACACAGTTGGCAAAACTAAAGATTGAGTTGGCTCTTTTACGTCTTATAGTTCTTCTTCTGTTAGACAGTGCCGCTCAGAAGGGGTTTCAGCGTGGAGCAACTCATAACTGGAGGGTAGAAAATTACTGATATATTAATATACCAAAACACAATATCACTGCCAGGATTTAAAACGATTAAGAAAAGCAGAAACATCAATAAACGCAGCATAAAACAAAACTTAGTAAGGACTTCTGCTAGTTATCGCCGTCTGAAGTTGTGATATCGAATAAAATCTCAAAAATTAATGCTGAGTTGCCTATTTGATTTACTAGTTCGTCTGCCAGCCCATCAGTGCCTTGGTTTAGTTAAAACAGAAACGTGAACTAAAGCCGTACTTCGTGAAGACTGATGGGCACAGTTGGCAAAATCAAAAACCGAGTTGGAAAAACTGAATCAGCTGTTTGATTTTCTGTTGTCCTTTTTTCTGTCAAGCTATCGCCACTAAATTAGAATTTGTATTAATGCAGAAACAACTACATTTTAAAACTTGTTAAAAATTTAAAACAATTTCGAACTGCGAAGGTCCAAAATTTCATGATACGTGTTCATAAGATATTAAAGGACAAAAGCGACCCAAAGGCCACGAAATGAGGGAAAAAACCCTGAAAGAGACTGGTAATTATTTATCGCCGGGGAGGCCGGAGGAAAGGGGGAGTCATGGAGATTTTGGACTCTCTCAAGGGGGGTGTCATACGTAAAGGATAATGACCGAAAACC
>JAHWFP010145817.1:20828-31628 GCA_023313725.1 Lithobius niger
CAAAACACACTGACCAACTGGAAGAAAAAGTCGTTTTTGGACCTCAAAAATGGCACTTTCAGCAGTCAAAATTTCCAAAAACGGCTCAGCTTCTGGGCGCCCCCCAGACCCCCCATGCTATGAGTGTTTAGAAGGTTTTGTTTTGAAGTTATTAGTACCATTACTGCAAGTATAGATAAATTTAGTATAGCATCAAACGTAGAAGCTTTTCTCCAATAATACCTCGAGTTGTTTCGGACAAAACTGAGGTAAAAGGTTTCGTCTTTCGACGGTCTATTATTTTAATACTGGAGCATGTTTTTGTTTTAAAATGTGAAAGTTTATTTTACAATAATTCCCCTCTAGGCCTTGTTGTTTGGGATAAAACTGAGAAAAAGATTTCATTATATTTCACCTTTCGATAGTCCATTTTTAAAAAAAAATTGTCTGCATCCCTGACCCATCCCCTGCTGTCCATGCTAGCACACACGAGTCATCTTCATTCATTTCAGCCTTTAAAGGTCCAAAACGTACAATAAAGCCAACCCCCAATCGTCAATGGCCAGCTGGCCTGTTTATATAATTTTAAACTGAACTCTGTTTAATTTTAGTTGGAAAAAAACATATCTAAAAACATGATAGGTCACAATAAAGTCTTTACGAAACCTGCCATCCTAAAGAATGAATTTAAAAAAATCACCAACATTTACTGGACAATTTGCTGCTTCTGTGTTCACTGGAGGCCAAAAACAGGCACTAAAATAGCGTAAAATAGCGCTTACAGTGCTCTCCCAGACTCCCTAGTTGAGTTTGCCGGAGCCCCTTAAAAGCACTTTACTGGATGTCATTTTTTTAACCAGTTGGCAAAATCATAATATGAGTTGGGAAAATGAGAGTCCCCCCCCCCCAACCAAGTGCCCTTCGCTACGGCCCTGTGAACAGGACGGAAAGGCAAATGGGCTCAAGAAGTGTTAAAAAATACGGATGCAAACCTATTTACGTTGCCTTTTGGACTTAAATGTCAAACTGCTTCAAATGGGACTTTAACTAACGACTTTTGAAACTTTTGACCGAAGTCCTATCGCTAAGCCATACTGGCATGCCCTATGAAAAGGAAACGTTCACAGGTAGGTAGTACTGTATTTAACACGCCCGCAGTATGCGTCAGTATGGCTTAGCTGTAGCCGGTAGGAGTTCGGTCTTTGGTTTCAAAGGTTGTGGGAACATAAATCCCTGTTGGCTTTCCTGCATGACTCAGTTTTACAACATTAGTTCAAACGTATGTAAATGTTGCTAACACATTCATTTTCTTGTTTTTTTCTCGTGTGCGAGGTAATTTTGCGACATTAATTCTAACCTGTGTAAATGTTGGAAACGCTCTCAACGGGTCGCACGATATACCGGAAAGATTTATGTCCTTGTAAGTCCAAAAGGCAACGTAAATAGGTTTCTATCCGTGTTTATTTAAGCTAACCAAAATACGACAATGTCGGGTGAGCAATACAAGTCAAGGGAAAAAAATTACCTGCAAACATAAATAATAAATTAAGAAACACAAGGGAGCTAATAGTGTGGACAACTAAGGAAGAAGGAAGACAAGAGAACAGCACTATGACGAAGAACTCCACTGTGCGGGTCAACGTGACCTAAATGGTTACCGGACTATTTCATCTGCCAGAGGTCCGAACTCAAGCTTAACCTCAGCCTACCCCTGGCATTTTCGGGAAGAGACAGGCCCTGAATTGCCTCAATCTCACGTCGATTGCGGCATGTAAAAGGCCTTCGGAATTTCCAGTTGGAATTACCTAGCAAAACTGTCCCTCCGCCTTCTGGCGGCGTGGCTACAGCTGGGTGCACATCAAACAACCAAAAGTGCCGAGCTAACTTACACAATGTATTAGAAGCCAGTCCGAAGACCGGGATCAATTCCGGAGTATGAGGAGTGATGAAACATTATTGCTGCTCACTTGTCATCCTCAGCTGTTCACGATGTTGGCTCCATACCGGTCAACTTTCGGAGAATCACCTCTTTTCGGAATGTTGTTTAGAATGAGTTTGAAGTTGCGATAATTTGGAACGGCAATTTTTTGGAGAACATTAATATCCAAATTTGATAATAAAAAAAAAAAATGAGGAGAAAGACCCTAGAAGGAGCAACACATACCTACCTACCTATTTTTTTCCGCATCTCACAAAAAGGGTGTGTTTAGAACATTCACACAAGGTTTCATCCATTCAGTTCCTGCCCATAGAGATCAAACCTGTAACCTCCAGTATGGCAAGGTTGAAATATTTCCAGAATAAAATCCATAGCTGCAGAAAGTAAGGTAGTCTCTCACCGTCCACTGGTCAGTAGGTCTGGCTGGGACTTTTCCATAGTCCCCTATTTGTGTATAAAGTCTGCTTATATCTGGCAAGATGCCATCCAAGCCCACCCCCAATCTCGTCTCCTCACCAAGTTTTCGTTGTACTATTGCTGTTCGCAGTGTTGTTCGGAAAATAAAGTGTAAAAATCATATTACAAATAACGTAGTACAGTAAGCCACCATAAAGTGACATAGCTGGAATTCGAACCGACCCCTCTGCATATCACTGACGTCGTCTTTATCGACGTCACCAAACGTTTACCAGCCAGCGGTTCAGTAAGTCTGTCTTTATAAAAAGCAGTATGTCAGTGACTTGATCGGCTAGTTCGCCAGTTCGAATCCCAGTCGAATTACTAGAATGAACCGTTAGTGCAAAAAAGTGGCTTACTGTCCCACCAATTTTAGTTCAACGTATCTTACTTATCCACTTTGCAACGTTAAGTGTTTCACTCCCCCCCCCCCAGAATAGAGGCACTGGGCTCGTCTCGTGGCAGTGAGTACAAAATGTCAGTGAGAGGCAGCGGTTCAAAACAGTTGTTACAAAATTAGGCACCAAGTTGGTTCCTAATCATTTTTATTGGCGGAGCGAGCGAGCGAAGCGTAGCCTATAACGGACACCAAATTGCAAAATGTTGGTTGGTTGGTCCGTTGGTCTGTTGGTTGCACATTTTTAGTCTGGGTGGAGCCCAAACGAAAGATCGGATTGGAATGAAATTTGGTACAACGCTTGATACCCCAAACAGTATTGCTGAGCCAAAATTTGACGTAAATCGAACAATTATTACGGGAGAAATAACAAATTTTCGAATTTATTTCTAACACTCACCATTGTAAATTTGGAATCGTGAATAGCGAAGGAATTCTGACGAAGCATACACCGTGCTAATGGTAATCAAGTGAACTTTAAAAAAAAAAAAAAAAAAATCATCGTAGCTTCCTTACAGCTAACAATCTTTTTTGACATAACTCAACGAAATAATAACATTTGATCATAACACTTTAACCACTAGAGGAAGACAAACAAATGGGAAAAAAACCAGAAGGATTCGTTAACGACTCACATTCGTTTCATGTAAAAAAGAATGCTTGCAGGAATTCAGCCAACATGGCAACCAAAGTGGCGTTGACGCTATCATCGGGAATCTCAAATTTGAAACATCAAATCGCCGCTGCAGGAGGAAACCGTTCATATAATACGACAGACACAGCAGACTACGTATTTATATCACAACACAGAACAATAATTTGGCTTCGTATTGTAATTTCAAGATTCCTAGATTGCTATGGAAACTACACTCTCGATCCCGTGTTGCCAGAATAAATAGGCCTAACATCGAACCCAATAGGCCTAATTTCTCTACTGTTGTCGCTTACGAAACTAAAACGGGACTAACAATTTGGCTTACAATTAGGATTTAGAATTATTTAAATTCTATGTTCACAGCCAAGCTAACACCGGCTGATCAATAACTGTAATAATTCCAATTAAAAAAAAAAATTAGCGTTTGGCGTTGCAGTACGTGCCAGGGGTGTGCGCTTCTACATTGTCGTATAAGGCAGCGTAGAGAGCCGCGGATGTTTCGAATCTTTTGATTGTTGTGAAGTACTATCGTTACTGGTGATTGTTTAGCTTGCAATTAAATGCTTTATTGTTAATATTTTAAATCTAGGAAAGATACTCTGCAGTAAATATAAACAATGTAAGCATTATTGACGGCGGCACGTTCTTTGCCAGCTTACCACGGCGGCTAACGTTGTATTTTACAACGGCGGCGACGGTGCAAAAAGGCTGCAAATAACGAAGCGGATACTAAATATGGGTGCAAACGAAAGTATCTTAAAATTAATATGAAACGTAGCCTAGCTAAAATGTAAAAAACACCAGCAAAAAGCTTCAGCTCAACTGTAGCCGAATGAATATTGCCCCGAACTTTTTAAGGACCATTAGCAAACATTGCACAGCCATTATAATGAGAGGAAATACAAATTTAAAATAAATTTTTCTTCGCTCCGCCTACAATAGGCCCAAAGCCTGTTTCCTAGTATTTGAATAAATAAAAAATCTAGAAAATCATCTAAACAGAATATCATATAATGGAAAATAGTCTAAACGGAATATCGTATAATGGAAAATCATCTAAACGGAATATCGTATAATGGATAAACGACTAACTGGACAATAATATACCTGCGGTTCCTGATGTTATACGTATAGCCTCACCAAGCGCGAGGCAGGGACATTTAGTCGATTTTCCATTATACGAATTTCGTGTTAGACGATTTTCCGTTATACTGATACGTTCTTCCAATTATACGTTTATTCAGTTAGACGATTACCCCTCGCCCGTATTTAGGGACCGGGGGGGGGGGGGGGGGGGGGGGGGGAGTGGCGAGGGAATGAAAGTTATAGAAAATTTTCCGAATCCGTAGTACTGATATTGACACCCCCCAACCCGTGAAAACACTCACATATCGATGGGGTCTTGTGGGCTTGCCGTCAGATGCTGAAGCGTTTTTAGAAATTTAGACTGCTGCAAGTGTCATTTTGGAGGACGAAAAATGACGTTTTCCTAGTTTGGCCAGTGATTTTGTTTCTCTCCGCCCCCCCGCCGTTGACGGGGCCTGAAAAATGTAAGACCCTTCCCTCGAGAGGATCCCAAGAATCCATGACTCACTAATTCCCCCTCCCCCACCCCACCCCACACAAATAATGACCAGTCCCCTGAGACCGTTGTATAGTTAATGGTTTTCTATAATGGGTGGATGACTGTAGAAATTAACGCTCCATAAGCAATTCGTAATTCCTACAACAGTGACCAGAGAAAATCAAGAATTTAAGATAAAATAGGGGGTGGGAAAAACCATATATTTTACTACAGTACAGTCTTCGAAGGGGCAAATGTCCATATCCTCCCTTCCCCCAAGGTGTGCCACTGACACCATGGACTTCGGCACATTTCAGCCGTTTTAAGCACCGTGGGACAACACCACATCGTTTGTGGAATTGACGCGCTGTGCTAAATCCCACACTTCACCCTCATTACGACAATTTGCTTTGTCAGGGCCTTTGAACGATGGGGAAGTAGGTCTTCTTCTAACAAGATACTTCCTAACCTGAGTAATTACCTCCTGAGCTAAGCTTTATTTCCACGGCATCCCACCAACATAAACATACTGAACAACACACAAGTGCCAGCACAAATCACTGACCTAAACTAAAGTATGCCACCAAGCGACAAGGTGAAATAAATTAGGGGTCCCTGTGACCCAAGGTATAGGTGGAAAAAGACCAAGCACAGAGGGACGTCAAAGTAGTCGGTTACCAAACGCGTGGACGACGGATCTGATCTCACGACCAAGGTACAAAATAGTTCAAAATTTTTCGTCAATGGTTCAAAAGTCGTCGGACGATTGCGAAAGACGTGTAGGGGCATCTTTTAATTGGGCAGTGTGGGAGCGCTACGTTTTAATTACGCATGATGTGCGTGCAGTGGGCAAGCCCGTAGCCATCTTGTTCCTTTACCCATACATACACTAGCTGTATCCGCGCAGGTCATCTGCGCATGCGCGAGCGACATACTATACGATGTTAGCGTCTTATTCCCCTTCTTTAAGAGAAATTAAATATATAGATAGATATTAGACCATACATATACGTTGGGTTAGGACCACGGAGGAAAGAGAAAGAGATCTCTCTTTTAATTCAGACTAGCATAATCACCGTAAAATCGAGCAACCATTCGGGAAATTTCCCAGCTTCCCGATTGGTCAGTCCGCGAATATGTCAACCGTGTAAGTGCCGACGCCTTTTTGTTCTTTATTTGTTTAGGAGTTTTTTAAAAAGTCAGTTATTGTCATACACACGTGTAATTTGCCTTACTTTCCCCTTTAAGAGGCCGTAGTCTGGCCGTATGTAAATGACGTCGCAAAAATTTACCTTTTCACACCCACACCCCACTTTTGCACCCCCTTCCCCGGTCCCCAGAAAAATGATGTAATAAACGTCGACTCACCAACACTTCGTTGCCGATGAGGATGTAAATGGAAAATTTGTTAATTTTCTACAATTTTAGACATTTGTTTAAGCTAGTAGTCAAAAATGAAGAAGAAAAAAAAATATTGAGGGCATGTTTTTTTGGAGATGTTTTATGGTATACATTTATCACAAAAACACTGATCGGAAAAATAAAATTGTGCGACTTCATAAATTATGAGCTCCCCCAAATCCCTTACCTGGAAGCTCAAAATTCCGCGTCCCCCCCCCCTCCTTCGTGCATGACGTCATTTATGTTCGCCATAATATCGCACTCCATTCACTCTAGCCATCAAGTTTATTTTACGTTTGCAGTCTAGTTTAAGATAAGATCGATGTTTAAGCTCTAGGAATACAATCAGTGTTTGCTTTACAAAGAAAGGAGATTTTCTAAGCCATTTTATCGGGAGGACAAAACGCCAAAAGGGCTCGGGTGAGTTACATTAAATAAATACCGACGCAACTCAAATAGGGTTTCCCCTCTGTATTTATTTAGGCTATTTTATCTTTACCGAACACGGGCACACCCTCTAACGGTCACCAACTGTGCAAAGCATAAAATGGGTGCGATTGCTGAATTTTTTAACGCAACACATCTCCCTGCCCCACCCAGTTACATCTCAATACGTTTCAGCTACATGCTCCAATACTTTTGTCTGTCGGAAAAGATGCCGTAATTTCGCTTCTTCATGCCCCTCTTAACAGTAGACCTAAATTGAAAAAAAATATTTCTGACAATGCCATGAGGAACCGATGCGTACACGTCAGGGCGGATTTACGCAACGAGAATTTTCTCGCTCACTAGCTTTCAGGGCGCATTTGCTCAAACGATGTCGGATTTAGCTAGTCCAGGAAGTGTTGTCACCGTAGCAAAGACACCTTTGCCATCACGATTAAAGGTCAGCTGTGAGAGTGCAAATGCGAGTCGTTGAGCAAATGCCTGCAGTCTTGCAATTCGTGACAGTAAGGGCCCCCGCGCACTGGGCGGCTAGGTCGTGTGGCCAGTGGCCGTCGCGGTCAAAAATCATGGCGACATGCCGCGCGGCCACGTCCGTTTTTCATTGATAATTCTCGATCACATGGTGAAAAATGAACACGGAGCAAGTATATGGTTAAGCATGTGGTCGCCAGCACGACGCCCGGGATCCCCATGGCCGCTGCGACTGACTGGCCGCGGAGGCCAAGTGCTCGGGGCTACATATACCGTAAACATTCTCGTTGGCTGCAGCGACCTGGTCGCACGGCTTGGGTGCTTAGTGCGCGGGGGCCCTTAGGTAAAGAATTCCTCCTGACGAACAATTTTCCAAATAGCTTCTAAATTCAATTGTTGACTCGTTTTGTAGCGAGCTGGCAGAGCTAAAACCGCCATGTTGGAATTTCAGATAATTTCTAGCTTCTAGCAGAGAGAATGCAAAGGCGAGTCGTTACATAAACGCGCCCTTACTTGGTTAATACTAAATCTGCCGGCTGCTTCTCGCCTTTACCGGAGTATACGGCTTTCGAGTTGTCTATACGTAGTAACTATGGCAACAACGTGGACGTACATCTCCTCGTGCATCGCGACACGACATACGACGCGCATATACATGATAGCATCGATGTATAATAGCAAGAAAACAATTTTTAATGCAGTACAAGACAAACTGATTACTGAATGCCAGCATTCGATGATTTGTTTTCGATTCGATAACCATGGGCGCCATATTAGATTTTGAAAAGTCGCTGCGAGCAGCTATTTAATCTACCGTCGTCTGATCACTGCTAGAAGCTGTTTTTTGAGCTAGCATGGCAAATTTTGGAAATCACGCGAAATGACAACAATGTTTAAAATCACTGTTGCACTTTGTTCTCTGTCCATGTTGTTATTTATAATACATTTTTATTTGTTATCTATTACCGCATTCATTTAGTAGAAACGGAAAACTAACCGTAAATAAATAACGGTTGACAAGCAAATAGCTTTCAGCGAGTGAGGTCACTTTGCGTTAAACGCGCCCTCAGTTGCAATTGCGAGATTGACTACGATACCAAGCACCCAGGGCCCCCACAACGGGGGGGTCAGGTGGACCCACTGTACCCAGGCCCGGTCACTCAAGGGGCCCGCAAAGACTAAATTTTCTTCGCAATAGTGAGTTTTGATGACTATGAGTAATGTACTCGATTTGTGCGTATTGTGAACTTTTTTTTATACTCCCAACAAACAACAACTGCAATCCAACAGCAACGAGTACATTGTAGTGTAAGCCTGTCATATTGTTAGGTAGAGAAGTCTTCAAACATAAGCAGCTCGGATTAATGAATGAACCAACCCGTTAAGCACAATTGTGGCCGACGAATATTATATCATAGTGCAACCTTTTTACGGTTTCAGTCGGGGGAAAGGGCCCGCTGTTGTAGTTAGTCCCAGGCCCCTACCTTTGATGTGGAGGACGTGCAAGCACCTAACCACTCGAATGTGCTTTCCTCGAACCTCATCTCGTCTCGACGAGACGAGGTCGAGACAGTCCGTTTGAGAGTCGAGTCGAGGTCGATAGTATTGACGACGAGGTAAGACAAGACAAAATTATCTCGACTTTTAAACGGTCTCGAGCCTCGAAATGAGCGGTATCGCATCGCTGTTTGCGCCACAATTTACTCTTTAGCGATGTAAAATTAAATTATAGCGTAGCAGCTCAGCGAGGCAACAGTCTTAAACGTCGAGACTTGGTATAACTATCAACGCATTCAAGTTCGTGTTGGATGACACAGAGACGCTCAGGGCACATTTACGCAATCACTCGCTTACAGCTAGAAGCTAGAAATCACCTCAAATTCCAACATGGCGGCGGTTTTATGTCTGCCGCCTCGCAACGAAAACAGCAAATAACGTGAGTTCAGAAGCGTTTGGGAAATTGTTTCGTCATTAGGAATTCTTTATGTTATTGGCACGGATTATAAGACCGCAAGTATTTACTCAAGCGAGGTCGGATTTAGCTAATCCATTTAGCGTTGTTACCATGGCAATGTCACCTTTGCCATCGTGAATGAGTTCTAGCTGCGAGAATGCAAAGGGGAGTTGCTGCGTAAACGCGCCCTCATACTTCTCTTTTAGCACGATTCTTTTAGGACAACTAGACCGAGCGAAATCGGAGAAACCATTGGTTCTGCCGTCGCCCTCGGTATTAAGGCCAAACCAAACTGGCTGCTCGAGGCTGCATTACGACGCGAGGTGGTGCAAGAAAGACGTCAAAACTATCAAAAATTGCAACGGCCAACCATGCGATTGCAGCAGTTTTGACCTAGTAGGCACGTAATAACGCATTGCTTCGCACGAAATTTGCTTCTATCTAGTTACGGCTTTAAAGGCACATAACTCCCTCCGGTGTATTTTAACAGTTTCACTCGATACATTACCGGAAATAGTTTTATATAAACTGATTTACCTTTCATTTGCTGGTCTAAGGGTACGATGCAGATGTCAGTAGTGGCGCGTGAATGTTATTAGGCTTGTTTTAAACGGCTCGGTCCGAGCGGTATATAACTCCCGCCACATCGCTGGCAAGCCACAGCCCTGGAGGAAGGATAATTAATCCTTCGCTCATGTTTGCGACTTGGTCATACGATGTGTCACGTTGCCGCGGCCCCGAAAGGAGTTTAACTATACGTAGAGCAATGCGCGCTACGGTCGTTTGAACTATATTTTAGCGTAGGTGACGCAGAGTAAAGCGGCCAGAACGGAGGGATTTATGTGCCTTTAAGGGCAAACCAGACTGGCTGCTTGCGGCTGAATCACGAAGCAGGATGGTGTATGAAAGACGTCAAAATCGATCGATAAACACAACTATACGTTTTCAGCAATTTTGACCTTGTAGGCACGTATTAACGCATCGCTTGCACGAAATTTTCTTCTGTCTGGTTGCGAAACTTTCTTCTGTCTGGTTACGAAATTTTCTTCTGTCTGGTTAAGAAATTTTCTTCTGTCTGGTTACGAAATTTTTTTCTGTCTGGTTACGAAATTTTCTGCTGTCTGGTTACGAAATTTTCTGCTGTCTGGTTACGACATTTTCTGCTGTCTGGTAACGAAATTTTCTGCTGGTTAAGAAATTTTCTGCTGTCTGGTTAAGAAATTTTCTTCTGTCTGGTTACAAAATTTTCTTCTGTCTGGTTACAAAATTTTCTGCTGTCTGGTTACGAAATTTTCTTCTGTCTGGTTAGGAAATTTTCTTCTGTCTGGTTAGGAAATTTTCTTCTGTCTGGTTACGAAATTTTTTTCTGTCTGGTTACGACATTTTCTGCTGTCTGGTTACGAAATTTTCTGCTGTCTGGTTACGAAATTTTCTGCTGGTTAAGAAATTTTCTGCTGTCTGGTTAAGAAATTTTCTTCTGTCTGGTTACAAAATTTTCTTCTGTCTGGTTACGAAATTTTCTTCTGTCTGGTTACGA